>JAOQAZ010000002.1:873631-1142434 GCA_027945595.1 Fusarium torreyae
GGGCGGGCGCGGCGGGGGGGGCGGCGCCGCCGGATACCCGAGCTCCGACCTTGTCTCTCCTTCCGCGCGGGTGTTGCATGACCGCTGGTATGTGTGTGTGGGTGTGTGTGTGTATGTGTATGTACAAATAACCCACCATGGAGAAACTATCTGTTAACTGTGGAATTGCATGAAAGGAACGAGGATATATCGACATGTTGTGTTAGACACCTTGAATAACGCCCATACCAATGACTCCGAAAACTCCAACCGATGCGCTACGCCCGCTATTTGTTTTGAGGTGGATGATAGCCATTTTGACTATTTAAGGATGGCAATGAGGAGCACAAGAATGATAATGAGAACCACAATGGTAGTCATTTGCTTGTTCTCGCCCGCTCCACGGGCAACCTTTCCAAGCATCCTGCTCGCGCGATCCAACCGGCTCTGATGGCGGTCGGTGACCGCCTCAACCTCATCGAGCATGGCAACATGGCTATCCAGCTCGTCGCCGATTTGCATGCTAAGCTCACGCTGGCGTCCAATAGACTCGCCCAGGCGATCAAGCTGCTCATCCTGCTGCTCGAGGATCTGAGCGTGGTACTGGTGGATTTGTTGGTTGTTCATGCCCTGCGCCTCATCCTGGTAGCCGGCGCTGTCGGAAGGGTCATCGCGGTATGGACCAAAGAGCTCGGCGGATGGAGATGACGGGGTATCGCTGAAGCGGACCGTCTTTGGCTTGCGCGAGGTCGGAGATGTGGATGTTGCGTGCTCAAAGTCGTCGGCGAGCTCTTCCGAGTTGGGATGGGTGAGGGTTTCGGTTGCTGAGGAGGAGGGGTGGCCTTGGAATTGAGTTGTGAGGTCGTCGAGTTGCTTCTGGAGCGACGTGATGCTATCTAACAGGTTTGAAGCGCCTCTTCAACGCAGTTAGTCTTGGAGATGATACTGTGAGAGTAATGAATCAAACCTACGTCGAATCGCCTTCCAAGGTCAACCGCTGCTCCTCCTCGCGGAGACTGGCTAGACCATCGCGGAACTGGTCGAAAGATCGTGAGATATGGCCATCCTGCGAATCTCCCTCGATGTTGAGGTTCTTTGCGCGCTGTCGCTCAAGAAGCGAGAGCTTGATGTGATCGGCGAGGAGAAAGAGCTGGTTTGCGCTCGACATGGTTGGTGATGTGGTGCGATGCGATGCGATGCAATGGAGATGGGGATTGATTCAATTGGAGAGAGCTTTTGGTTGGGTCTCCTACGGCGGACGGGTGTAGGTTGCCAGAAGCGATACGACGGTCGGATTGTTTTCTATCTAGATCCGACGATGGGGAAAGCGAATGGATTGTCTTATTGGAATAGTTTCACGATTGACGATGGATGTTGAGAGGAATAAGGTAAGGTGGTTCATCCTTATCCTGCACCTACCTACGTAACTGATGACGGACTGGCCAGAGATTCCTCCGCCAGTTGGTGTAACTTACCACCTGTGAAGGTATTTCTGCTACCTGGGCGATAGCCTGATCCAGCGAGATACCTGAAACTAAGCCATGGGACCCTATTGTTGCAAGGTACTCTAAGTGTCTCGGTCTATCTGGCTCCCGGATAAAGATACCTCGGCCGTACTCAACTGGAGGAGGCTGGGGGACAAGCTTCCCCTGAGCCAGAGCCAGTTTGGGTAGGTAGGCTTCCAGTTTAAACGATATGAAGAACAGAAGGCAGCAATTAATTGAACAGACAGATGGTGGATATGAGCCGAGTTCGATTCCCGTATTGAAATGATAACAAGTGGAAAATGTGATTTGATTCGTATAGCTTGGCTTATCTCATTTTTTTGCTGCGTAAAACAGTCCCAGCCACAGCAATGCCCCTCAACTATAAGCAGCCCGGCTTCGCAGAACATTTGGCTGGCCTCATGGATAAAAAGCCGAATACGTTGGTTCTATACTTTGACAGTCGTGCAAGTACGGATATTCGAGGGTACATCAGATTGTCGTGTGATAATGGAAACCCACCGTCAAGACAAATCGCTGTTGATGTGCTAACTTATCCGATTAATTATCCGCTCGGAAACGTTCATTACCTTACTGAGAGTGAGTTCTCGCTGCGTAACCCAGTCAAACATTGGATGTTTCGCAAGAACAAGAATTCATTAGTACTTAAGAATCACAGTGACTTGATTCATTTATTTGAGTCGAAATAAATACCGTATGGCTGTTTACTTATGATGTGAGTTTGTATGATACACTGCATTGAAATTTCACAATGTGCACTTGCATCGTCATAACTTTTATGAGAGCAATGTGTACTATCGAACCAGCAGATCATTCTGAAGGACACTTTCATCTTCCCTGTCGAACCAGGCTCTCTTCCTTTTCTAACTCCGATAATACCTGCCGGAATCTCAATCACAGCAAGGGCCAAGGAAGGGATGTCGCGTCGGGTCGTTGCGCGAAACTCACGCCAATAACAGCCAACGCGTATCTGTTAAATGGAAATTTTTTCTCTCCAAGCAAGAAAGGCACATCGCGCACTGCTTAAACGAGCGCTGCAATGCTACATTGCTACACACTCATTTGCAAAATCAATCACATTGCAAGGTCATGAATTGAAAATGATGAAATATGTTGGTGGTTAAATTGTCAGTCGCAATCAAATGATATCTGGCCATGACTATCCGTGTCTATGGCATTCGCTCTTGGTGGCCTTTCCCGTCAATCCCAAGGCTCCTTTCCCAATCCCAATCCCAGTCCCTAAGCATGGCAAACACGTAACTCCAAGTAGATAGCAAGTACAAGATGCAGGTGGAAAAAATGAAAGAAATGTTCCCGGACGAGGTTTCTCTAGTCCATTTTCATGTCCATGTCAGGGCTAGCGCTGACTAGTCGAGGAGATTCAGTTGCTGAAAGAACCTCCATTCCGTCAAAGATGGGAGGAGAGCATTGAAGATTTTGAAGTGCGCCCTGTGCAGTTTGGCTGACAAGTTGGCCTTGGCGGAGATTCTCGGCGAAGAGGAAGAAGCCCTCGTTGGCTTCGACAAGATATGACTGTAGGCCATTGCTCTCAAGTAGAATTCGAGCATTGGAAACGGGGAAGTGGTTTTCGATGTAGCGGGCCCAGCCGCGAGCAGCGGCTTGAATGTGCTCTTCTTCGCTGATTCTTCGCCATCCGATGCCAAGGTGCAGAGTGAAGTTATCGACAATGGGTCCTTCGGCAGTGGGCTTGACTTCAGACTTGAGGGGAGAGGTGCTGACTGCAGGTGCGCTTGAAAGAGTGGGTGACACACGCTGCAGCTTGGGGTTTCGAATCATGGAGCGCGCCTCTTTGATGGCCGCTTCCTCAGCAGCCTTCTTCTCCTCAACCCAGGTGCCAGATTGACTTGTGGCATCCGTGACGTAGCCGGAGCTCTTCTTGATGAGGGTCATGCCAGGGCCGTAGATCCATTCCTCTTCAGGCTCTTCGACAGGGAGGGACTTGATTTCAGGCTCGAGGTTGTCAGAAGCCTCGTCCCGGGAACGCTTTCTGCCAGCAGCAGCAGGTCGTACAGGCTGAACGGCTGCAAACTGACTGGGCATAGGTGCAAATCGAGGTGGTGTATGGTGTCCGAAGTTTGCCATGCCCATTGACTGGTGGACAGGTTGGGGAGACAAGGTAAGGACAGGAGAGGAAGAGAATTGAGAGCTGAAGTAAGCCATTGTGAAAGCGTTACTCGGCAAGAAACTGGAAGCGGTTGAAAGGTTAGTAGTCAGCGATGTCACAAACCATCTATAGCGTCTTCGGGACACGCGGTTGGCGATAGGTTCCCTTGACCGGAGGCAAGTACGCTTAGACGAGAGTTGGAGTTGAGTTGAATGAGACGATCGGCGAGATGAAGCCTGATGATAGATGAGATGATAGGAGAGTAAAGAGTAAGACGCGATGGTGTTGGCCGACACAAGGCACAAGAGTAAGAGATACGCGACAGGTGAGGGAGGGTAGGTAGGTAGGTGGGTGGATGTAGTTGAGGAGGAAGGTCGTGGTGGGAGGGACTAAGAGATTAAATAGGCCTGAGAGAGTAGTAGGTCCTGCGATGGATTGTGAAGGAGGGAGAGGAAGAGGAAAGATAAATGGAAGAAGGAGGACTAAAAACTGTAAAAGAATGCGAGGGGAGGACTGGTAAAAAGAACCTCTCAGAGGAAGAGACGAGAAGGGGCGTGAGTGTGAGTGGCTCTTTACCCCAGGTTGAGGTGCTCTTTAACCACCCACCCATGCAGCCTCACTCCGATCTCCAACAGCTATGAGAGTTGGCACTGTGCGTTGGTTTTGCGAACGGCGAACTCCGCGGGTTGGTACTTTTAGCAGATACGCGGGCGCGCAGTTCATCGCACTCAGCCTAACAGAGACAGGAACCAAAGCCGGCAAGCTGCAGAAGAGCCCGTGCCAAACAGTCTGCACACAGTCTGCACGCCATCAGCTTATCGCGAACCTCCCGGCCCTAAATGTGGTCTAGCTTGACGCTAAGGCAGCCTGCAGTGTCAGGTACGTACTCGCCAATGGTAAGCTCTAATTCGCGCTTGACCCTTTCTGGATTGCGTAATTGTTAAGGGTCTCACTGTCCGTAAGGGGCATGGGCGGCTCAGTGGGTCTCGAGGATGTCGTGAGCGTTCATCTGGTTGGATGGCCAACGTTTTTACTTAACCTGGGCTTGGCTTTCCTTAGTTGCCCCGTGCCACCCTCAGTCCACACCAATCAGTCTGAGCCGAGCCCAGTCCAGCTCCAAGCCAGCCAAGTTTTTCACCTGTGATCCGCTGCCGGTCATCAGCCAATCCTGGCTGGAGCATATTCCAACAAGACCCACCCGGCTTCCGCCCAGTCCGAGTCAGTTTGCTCCCGATTGTCATGGGAAGTTTGTAGTTCCGAGCCCGTTTGAGCAGAGTACGTACCCTCGGAAGCCAATGGAATGAGTGGAGCTGTCTCGGTCTCGCAAGTGATGTGCCTGGTGTGCCTGAGGTAGCCAGGCACATCCGACCAGAGTTTGCTCGACTGGAATTTTCGTTACCGCGGGAGGCTGAAGTGGAGGCTCCGTTCATCCTCCGGAGCCGGACCAACAGAAAATTCGAGCAGAAGCGTTTGCAAAATGGGTCTCAATGTGCATCCGTTCATAGCCCACTACAACAAACAACGATCCCAATCAATTACCGGGAAACCGGCAATTGAACGCGAGGAATTTTCTTGTAACTCATGTGGTCGGATGAAACTCACAGAAACAATCAAGCACTTTGACGATCAGGAAACAAGCTGTTCATCGTGATGCTCTACCAGCAACCCACAGTTGCTATGACATTATCCGTATGCTGGTCTTAATTAACAAGACTGATCCTCGTCCTCTTAACCTTTGTGTTAAAACTGTTGGCTATGTCATCTCGCGACATCTCTTGGCAAATCATACATCGTCAGCGTTTTCGCTACCACCGTACAGACCCCGAAACCCTGGGGTTCTCAATCCCACCGGGCTAATATTACGTCCTGCACGTCTCCTCCTTACCGTGACGGGTGCGTCGTCTATCTCGACTCTAGTTCGTCGTCCTCGAACAGGTGCCGTGTAGGCTCCATCGAAACGGCTTTGATGACGAGCTTCCGGTAGTTGTCTTGGAGTCTGGGGCTGTTCATCAAGAGGTACGCGATCACTGTACACAGGCACATGCCGACGGGAAGGCGTAATGTTCGACTCTTCGGCAATTGCAGACGTCGTTCCTTCTTCATCTCGAGGGAGAGTCACTCGTTCTCCGATACTCCACGACTGTTCTGTGATGGATTCTTCCTCCGAATCGTATGGTGGTGTGTCAGGCTGGGTTAGTGTACCAGTCTACACGTTCTCCAATTAGCGCATTTGTTCGTCATGTAACATGTTTCGATCCATTATCTGAGCCTCGTAGACTGGGCGCGTAGGTACATTGTGATTTACTTACATCTGATGTCGGAGGAGACTGTGTAGGGCGGCGTTCGTCCGCATCTTGCTCAGGACTTTCGTAGATGGGGATGTTAAACCGTGTGCGGATCGGTAAAGGGCCACTTCTCGTGATTGCATTGTCATCTGTGGAATTGTCAATATCCTATCTCTCGAATCAGAGCTTCATGAATATTTACTAGGCAACTCACGCCGGCCAGGCTGCGGGCGGAGAACTAGCCGCCAATGCTGTGATCGTGATCCTTGGGCCGTGGTGTTGGCACTATGGTCAGCGTCCGCGCCCAGTAGGAGTTCGCTGGATGTATCGGCTTCATGATCAGGCAAGGGCTCTGGTGAAAGCGGTTCTTCTTCATCTTCTAGCTCATCTTGCTCGGTCGAATGAGGTGTATTGGGACCAGAACTTGAATGGGTGGATGGCGTTACTACCCGTGTGTTCAGAGCATCTTGTAGAGTCACAATCTGCTCAGACGGAGTGAGGCAAGCATATCGCCTGCTGGAGCGTTGGCGATTTATGAGATGAGTTCTGTAGCGACTGCGGCGCTCGGCGTCATTGAGCTCGGGGGTGGTGATGGTAATCGTGGTAGGCTGAAGTCGAAACATGTCGAATGGATTACGAGGCGCCTTCAGGTAAAGTTACGAGATGAAGTTGACCATCACCATGTATTATTTTAATCTATAGATACTGTCTACATTGGACTTTCCTGATATTGAACTTCTCGCGACTGCCTCGGGTGAGATTATCAGGACAAATTGGGCCTCACAGTGAGGGTGGTAGCTCCCTTCTGTTGATGTAGGGTAAGTTTGCCTATGAAGGAAGCATCAACAATGTGCTTTGCGTATTATAATAACCAATCCTAAAGCAGGTAGTGGATGTCCCCATTGCGTGTTAAGTCGTCTAATAAATTGGTTGGAAAGTGTGTCGACATACGTAAGCTTTCATGAATCGGCTTGGTTACAAGAAATGGTTATTGCGTGGCCAAATATCACGAGTGCCTCCAATACCCATACACTACGTATGTCGTGGAGATATGCTGATACGAGGCACTGCGCCCCATTGATATGCCAAACTAAGTGATGGTATTTCATACGAATTCGATAGGACACATATAGAAATCTACAAGAGGCTTATCCAGCCTGCATCTGGTACTGAATCAAGCTTTTTTTTTGATTACACAACGTAGCAACGCGGCGAGATCTGAACAACAGCGTCACCCAGCAAACTAGCTGGAAACAGGCTGAATACAAATAAGGTATTCTGTAAAATCATGGCTCAGCACCATAATACGTATCCGTACATGCCTCGTGATTATGCTATTTTCGGCGTCTCCTGATTACATAGCCGTATCGAGTCCAATGTCCTTGATAACAAACAGGGCCTGTGTCAGACGAGACGTCTTCGTTACCAGTTTGAGTGAGAACGGCATGGGGCTGAATTTTATCGACATTGAACCTTCTAGCGCCATGGTAGTCAGGTACCTGACGGATGGAATATTTGCGGCTTATCTTACACGTGTTCCTGAAGGACCTCGTTAACTAACATGGTTGGTAACTGCGATTTGCCTGTGGATGTGTTATTGGCCTTGGCACGAAGGCAATCAAAATCCACCTGAGCTATTGGCATTGCCTTCAACAACCTGTACCTTTTTAGGACAGATATTTTTGTACACAGCACTGAGCGGGCAGGCCTCTTCACCAAACATCAGGCAAGGTACCTTGCAAAAGGCTGGGGGCTCTCCTTTACATCATCCCAGCACCTAGGGCCCCTAGGCTTAGGACATGACAAGGTTGGCGGCGGCCTAAGGCGTCTTTTGTTTCTCTGCACTCTCGTAATCTGGCTGGGGCTTCGTACCTCTGAGCGGAGTGGACAGGCCAAGCCCAAGCAATTGCATTGCTGGTTACCTTAACACTCTATTCAGTTTCGTTTACAGCACTGGGCTGGGCTCCGACTACCAACCTACGATCCGGCTTTAATTTATCGCTAACCACCTAACCCAACCTCATCCCTCCCGCTCCTATAAACAGTACACTCCAACACCGGTGATGCCACGGTCCACGCCGCCGTCTGTGGCCCATTGTCCCTTGCTCACGACTCGCGTTTATTCTCCCCGTGCGAGTCGAGCTTGAGCCTGCCCACTTCCACTTCCCCTGAGCATCTGCCCCAGGCTTCTCCATCGCCCACCATGAATGGGGACCTGAGCCTTTCTCAGGCCCTGGGCGGACTGCGCATCGCCAACCCCGACGATGCCGCTGAGGCTGCTCAACATACTTCTTCATCTTCTGCTGCTCCTGCGCTCGACTCTAACGCTCCCATCACCTCCGTCTCCGCTTCCACATCGACGTCCGCCCTCCCCTCTACGCCTCAACCGACGACCACATCCACCACGCCCTCATCCTACGATGCTTTACAACTCGATCCTATAGATGTCGGTGTCGAATCTTTACTCAACGACCCCCGACTTACTCCCTCCGCTCAATCATCCGACCTCACACCGGAACCCAGCCCCGCCGCAGGTCCTTCTCAGCCATTCCCCCAACCTGAAGTATCGAGGTCTTCCGTTTACGGCATGTCTAACGTCCCCGAGCCTGGGTCCGCCCCCTCATATCCCGTGAGGGAATCTAGCCGACGAGATCCTCAACGCTTCAACAATTCTAGTCGCCCGGTATCAGGTTTAATTCCCGGCGGCAGCCCATTACCACCCCGAAGGAGCTCAAGAGGTATGGGTGTCGGATACGCATCTGGCCCCGGTGGACCCCAGCCTTACGCTGGTGACGCGCCAGCTCCCACCAGCAGGGAAGATTGGCAGGAACGTGGAGCTGCTGTGGGAGTCCGTCGAGAAGTCGATGCAAATGGACGTACCGTTGTTCGCCAAGTCAAAAAGGGTGTTCGCGATTTTTCCTTTGGACGTATTCTCGGAGAGGGCTCGTACAGTACAGTCTACATGGCAACAGATCGCCAAACGCTTAAAGAATATGCTGTGAAGGTACTTGAAAAAAGACACATCATCAAGGAGAAGAAGATCAAATATGTCAACATCGAGAAGAACACCTTGAACCGACTTACCGAGCACCCTGGAATTGTTCGATTATACTACACATTTCAAGATGAGACATCCCTCTACTACGTCCTCGATCTATGCAATGGTGGAGAGCTTCTGGGTGTCCTGAAAAAGACAGGCACCTTCGATATTGAATGCACCAGGTTTTATGGTGCACAAATCCTGGACGCCATCGACTATATGCATTCCCGAGGCGTTATCCATCGAGACTTGAAACCCGAAAACGTTCTGCTCGATGATCAGATGCACGTCAAGATCACAGATTTTGGAACCGCCAAACTACTCACAGACCCTCGCCAAGATGCATCAGCCGCGTCTGCCAGTGGCGCACCGGACCCAGGAAAAGATGACGATAGTCGTGCGGCATCATTCGTTGGTACTGCCGAGTACGTGAGTCCTGAGCTTCTTACGCACAAGAATGCCTGCAAGGCTAGTGACTTGTGGGCATTCGGCTGCATTATCTACCAGCTCCTGGCTGGCCGACCTCCTTTTAAAGGAGGCAGCGAATACCTCACCTTTCAAAAGATTGTAAACCTCGAATACGATTTTCCTGCTGGCTTTCCATCAGCTGCTCGAGACCTTGTGGAGCGTTGTTTAGTTCTCGATCCAGCTAGACGACTCACTATTGAACACATAAAAAATCACGAGTTTTTCGACGGGCATCCTTTTGGAAAAGGACTCTGGAGATCCAAAGCGCCCCGTTTGCGCCCTTATGTAGCCCCTCCTCAAGAACCCCAGGTCATCCAGCTTAACGGGTATTCCGGCGCGCCCAACCCGATTGCTAATACGAGGGCACCTCCTCCGCCCCAGGCGACCCCTTCCAATGGGAGTAGTCGACCATCCAGAATAATAACGGAATTACCTCCCCCGACACAGCTCGACATCGAATGGTCGCCCGTATTGACTAAGAACAACGAGCGCATTCTGAAGTTAGGCGATCTAATGGTTGTCTCGACACCTCTTCCTTCGAGCCCACATGGAAAAGAACCAGGAGAAGGGCACAAGAAGCTGTCTCGTTTCTTCATTGGCAGCACAACAAAGAAACGTCAGCGTCTGGTCATGATCACATCAAGCGGTCGGATTGTGCTTGCCCCGGCTGGTGGAGAGGAGAAGAGAGCAAAGCAAGAACTGTCTCTACTCGGTTCAGACTGCTCTTGGAAAACCCAAGTGGATGCAAAGGGCCAGACAGTGTGGTGTGTTAATACGGTAAGCAAGACCAACCCGTTCTTTGTCCTTTGTTCAGGATGCTGACAACCGTAAACAGGGCGGTCACCACTATACATTCGAAGAATCCAAGTCTTCGTCTAATTCCTCAGAAGGTGGCTCTGCTGCCGCTGACTGGATCGAGTGTCTGGAACGAGCCAGAGATATGGCTCTTTCCCAAAGTATGGCCACTTACGGCGGCGATAGCGGGTTTGCCGACATGTCGTCTCAAATATCAAGCCCTTCAAGTACGATAGGAGGCCCGGGCAACTATTCCGAAGGCTTTGGCGGAAGTGACCGACAAGGCCGGAACCATCTGAGTAAAAACCAAGGGAACGGCGAAGATCCACAACCGAAGCGCAACCGTTTCAGCAAGAGGCAATCCAGAAATGGGCTGGGCTCTGCATTCTGAGAGGGCACTTGAACGGCAGTAGTGTATGGACAGACTCGGCGTGTTATGAGTCGTAGATTGTTGGAGTCGATACTCTTGGACATTTTGCCTCTCACCGATCACATTCAACACGTTCATGGCATTGAGAGCGCGGCGTCTTATTGTGGAGTTTTATTCATCTGAGCGGACTGGTCAATGCATTGTTTTGGGTGCATTTGTTTTGAGCGTTGATGGATTGGAAGGGCGCAGCCGCGAGGTGGCTGCTGTTCGACGAACCACAAGCAACTGAAGCTTCTAGACTTGAAAGGAAGCTCAATTCGTTTTACCACATGGGAAGATGCGAGTGTCGGACAACTCGTTTATTGGTGTTTTGTTTGTCCTCGCATAATGTTTCGGAGAAAGGGGGGATATGCGCAGACCCTGCAAGAGTACTGAATGTGGAGAAAAAACCCGAAGATACAGCATCCTGAAGGATACGCGAGGTAGTAAGGGGGAAAGTGTTTGAGGAACAAGGGCGATTTCAGAGCCAAGACACTGGATCAACGTCAGCCGTTCTCGACAACGATGGCGCCTTGTATGTATGGGCCTTTGTGCGAAGGCGGGTTAATTACCAATGTAATGGCTATAGATGTGGAACTATAGTTCAAAAGATGAGAGTCAAGCACTCGATATTATGAGGGTTGGGATTTACACATGCTGAAGCAACTCGCAAACCAGGAGTTTCCATAGAAGCGGTCTAATATTGGGTCAAGCCCAAAACCTGACGTATGAACTTTGGACTTGTTTATTACTACTTAATCTTTAAAAAATACTACTGTATAATGTAATACTTGATACTGTAACTAATAGCAAAGGCGGTTATTCGCGTTGAAGGTTGTTAGTACAGTCACGTGACCAGACAAGCACCGGAGCTACCGTTTTCTCGCGACGCCATGCGATGCGACGCGACACGATCAACCTGAAATCCCACCAACCGACGCCTACCGAACCCCAACATAATACTTTGAAACTCTCGGTAAAATGCAGCCTCAATATCGCGCTTATGCGCAACAGGTTCCGCAAAGGTCGCCTCATGCGACGAACCAGCGACGAGGGGGAATTGGTGCGTTTTAACCATTATTTGCGCTACCCCATCCTATTCATCTGCTAACACGGACATTTGGTCAGGCCCCATGATGTCTTCAGGACCTCACCCCTCAGTGCCTCTCACTCAAGCACAGATCGCTCAACAACAGCAGGCTCAGGCTCATGCCAGCGAGTTGGCCAAGCGACGCAGTCGAAAGCCTACCGATAAAAACATCCCTGAAGGAGTGGAGGACAGCATTGTCGACGCTGATGGAGTGCAACGATACAAGGACCTGCGAGATGTTGAACGACGGCTGGATGCTACTATCACCCGGAAACGTCTGGATATTGTCGACTACACTAGCCGTAGCTCCAAGGTTTGTTCGATACGTAATGCAATTGTCAAGAAACATGGGCTGAGTTAGGTTCTAGCGATACAAGACCCTCCGAGTCTGGATCAGCAACACGGTCGAGGATCAGATTTGGCAGAGCAACGGACTAAACTCTGATTCATTCGACTTCACACCTAGTATGGAGGCGTCTTACCGGGTCAAGATCGAAGGCCGTCTTCTGGATGACGAAAACGAGGGAAACGAACAGCCCGAGAACCAGGATGCAGCAGCTACGGAGGAAACAAAGGAGTCGGACGATTCAGCTCAAAAGTCCAAATCGCAAGAGAAGCCCCGATTCTCGCACTTCTTCAAGTCTTTGACTGTCGACTTCGACCGATCTCGATTCCGAAACGGCGCTGAACAAACAGTGGAGTGGAAGAAGCCTGACGCCCCGGCCCGAAACCAACCCGCTGCCAATCTTCCCGCTGCAGCTGATTTCGACGAACTCACTTTTAAGAGAAGTGGAGACGAAAACCAGAACATCACCATCAACCTGTTCCGTCAAGAGACCCCCGAGCGATACCAGCTAAGCCCTGAGCTTGCCGATGTTGTGGACATGAAGGACGCTACTCAGCAAGAGGCAGTCATGGGTCTCTGGGAGTACATCAAGTTGCTTGGACTGCAAGAAGACGAAGAGAAGCGAAACTTCCGATGTAATGAGCCTCTTAAGAAGGTTGGTTTTCATTCTATTCTCTATGACTGACATGTTTTTTTGACACTTGGGCGCAGGTTATCAGACAGGGCGACATCGGACACATCCCACTGCTCAATGACTATGTTACACAGCACCTTCGGCCTCTCGAGCCCATCCGACTGCCTTACACCATCCGTGTCGACCAGGATTTCCACAAAGACCCCCAACCCACTATCTACGACATTCAGGTTGCAACAGACGACCCTCTACGCGATTCACTCCTGCCTCTACTCAACAACCCGCAGTACATCGCAATGCTCAAGGAGGTGACAGGGCTGGACGACCAGCTCGCTCGGGTTGTCCAGGCCATTGCCGTTTCAAAGGCCAAACACTCCTTCTTCCAGTCCCTCAGCCAGGATCCAGCCAACTTCGTCAAGAACTGGCTGAGCTCGCAAAAGAGAGACCTCGAGGTGATCATGGGAGAGGCGCCGAGAGGAGGCGGAGAACATGCATCAGGCGACGAGTGGCGCCGAGGCGGCAAAGACAGCGTCTGGGCTACCCAGAATGCTCGCGAGAGCGTCAACGTCTTGCTTTCAAAGCAACGTTGAGCCTACAGTCGGGTATTGCCGATATGTTGGAACGGCGAAAATCGACGGGACATTAGGAGTTAAAGAGTTTGTGTCATGCTTAATTGACTACACAGAGGAATCCAGTGGCGTTGGGAGCGTCTTTTTTGTATAATAATTCATGAGCCAAGATAGGCGGAACGACATGCGTGTCCTGGTGCAATCAATGCCACTACCAGGTGCGTTTGAGAAATTGTAGGGATAAGAAATAAGATAAAAGAGCAGATCATGCAATGCCATCATGATAGAATAGAGGGCCGCGCTCTTTGACCTCATATGTCGCCGTCGCCCATGGGAGAAAAGCAGTCGAGAACGCCGCAAGAGTGCAAAATGGTACAGTGAGAAGATATGTAACTGGGATGATTAAATACGGTAGTATGCAGAGAATTACCGTTGAGGAGCCACGGGAACTGGCGGCATGTTGCGAATCTGCTTAATCAAGAATTCTCTCTCGTCGATGAACTGTTCGTCATCCGTCCGGTCCTCAAGGAAGTGGGACAGGAATGTGAGAAGCTTATCGCGGTTCATGAGTAGAATCTTCTGAACGGCGATTGACTTGTGAGGGTTGGCAACAAAGACCTTGAATACGTGAAACCCCTCGTACTGAACCATTTTCCTATCATCGCGCAGGAGGTTCATGCAAATCTTGAGGTGCTCGCCACGATCAACATAAGCAGTCATAACGCTGTAGTTGGAACGGTCGAGCAAAATCTCACCGAGGAGCTTTATGGATTGGCGTTTGGTCACATAACTGTTAGATTGGACCAGGATGTTGTTGTATTTGTCGAAGAAAAGATCGAAGTTTGCGGACAAGTATCTCGGTACGAGATCCTTGTGGCGTGTCAGGAGTTCCTGGGCAGAGTCAGTACATGCGCAGTCATGATGCGATAACATAAGCTTACTCGGAATGTGGTGAAAGCATCAGCTGCCACCTCGAAGGAGCTCTTATCAACCCAGTCGAAGAATCTCCAAAACACGCCTCTTCCACTCTGGGGTCGGTCACGGTCAATAGCATTGAGACCCTTGGAACTGGAACCAGGCTCGTCTCCGTCGTCGTATAGGATGATAGCGGCCGCTGCCTCATTCTTCAGCAATTCTCGTAGAACAGAACCCGCGGGGGTTGCGCTCTCCTTATGGTCATATCCGCGACACAGTTCAACCAGAACTTGAGGTCGGTTGCACACGACGTATGATAGAGCAAGCGGGTCACTCTTGGGGGCGGCGGTGGCGGGGCGGAAGCGGAAGACGTAGGAGAAGATGACTTGGGTGTCTTTACGTGACTCGAACGGAAGGCGGAAGAGGTTGACGGCAAGAAGATGGAGGAGATCTTCGTCGATTAGACCGGTTACGAGCTGCAAGATCTGCTCTGGGGAGCTGTCGGCTTCTTTGAAGATGTCTTAGCCATTCGATCAGGGGTTCGGAGGAGGGGTGAAGTAACCTACCATGAGTGCCCTGGAGGATAACCTTCATCTGGCTCAAGACTCGCGCAAGTTCCTCGGCCTATAAAAATTAATTATTGACCTTGAACCAAGGTGATGTAGTTACTACCTTTGACGGACCCTGCGGTCCTTCAAGCTTCATAACATGTTCGCGGGCTTGCTTGGGTAGATCGGCGACTGTGCGTGTCCGGGCCCTTCCAAACAAGAACGACATGGCTCGAGGTTATGCAACGGGATTGCGCAGCTTTCGGGAAGAGCGCAAGAGACTTTCAGCGAAACGGGAACCCGTCAACGGTCAAAGTGATGCTCGTGCAATGTTAATTAGTGGTATGTGACTGACGATAGTCCGACGTCAGGCTTGTTATCGATAGTATTGGGGTTTCAAAGAACCTAACGGTGAGCAGGGACTGCTCCTTAAAGAAAGGATACAGGGGTTAACACCTCCGTGGTGAAGGAAAAGTCGAAGCGAAAAGGACAGGATCGAAAAACGACGAGAGGTCAAGGCTAAGTCATGCCAGAGTGGGTTGATAGTAATAAACAAGCATTTCCTCGAACAATCCGTCCCATTTGCTACAGGTAAGGTAGGTAAGGTATGCTTTGTTGTTTGGTTCCGGCGGGCAGCAACCACGCACGCGCCACTACAGGCTAGCCCTGGTCGTTTTAGTGTTGGAGCATCTGGAGCTTTAAGATGTGACACAATCACTAAACTCGATACAGCAAGTCTTGGCCGTGGATGGAATTACGGATTACCTATGGTGGTTGAAACAGTGTCGTATATAAGTCAATTATTAATGCTTTGTAAGTCTATCCAGAAGCTGTGAATGCTGAAGGTAAGGAATGATATGGTGTGATAGTAGAGCCAGGCTTGCTGAGTTCGATTCTTATGCCATGGGTCTCGAATAAAACGAGCTATCAGTTGTGTACATGTTTGAGTCCTCGGTGTATGATTTCAAGAAACGCCATGAAAGTAACCTTGAAGTTGTAACGGCCGCGGCTTAAGACGATGTAAGGTACTTTTTAAGCCATCCATTAATACTTGGGTACCAATGTACGGTGCCTTGATATTCTGCAGGGCATTCCCAGGGCCCCCCGATGTTAGACTTTAGGCGCGGGGCACAATTTCACCCCACCTCCGGTCCCATCCTCTTGACTCACCCACCATCGCGAGGTGCCTTTTTCTCAAAACTGCCCCTCCATCAACGACTTGTCGCTGGTGGAATTCGCTCTCAAGGTCTTCCACGTGCTGACCTGACTGCCAGGAGAGACGTATCATACGGTGAGTCACTTTAGAACAACTTTAATACCATAGACTGCGCATCCCCCTTCTTGCGCTTCTCCATCTTGTCCCATTCAAAAACTCTTGGCTGACCCCTCCCTTGTAGGCAAACCGTCAGTCATCATGTCTATCGACTTCCCCAAGGAAGAGGAGGCCATCATTGAAAGATGGCGCGAGATTGATGCCTTCCTTCGACAGGTTCGTCTACTTCCCTTCACTTTCATGGTCCTCGAGGCCAATGTGCGCTGCTCTGTTCTAACCTGGATCATCACTGTAGGTAGAACTGTCTGAAGGCCGCCCGCGCTACACTTTCTACGATGGACCTCCCTTCGCGACCGGTCTGCCTCACTACGGTCATCTCCTTGCTTCTACCATCAAGGATGTCATTCCCCGATACTGGTCCATGAAGGGCTACCATGTCGAGCGTCGCTTCGGTTGGGATACCCACGGCCTTCCCATTGAGCACGAGATCGATAAGAAGCTGGGAATATCTGGAAAGGCTGCCGTCATGGAGCTCGGTATTGCCAAGTACAACGCGGAGTGTCGTTCTATTGTCATGCGCTACGCCGGTGAATGGCGACACACGATTGAGCGCCTGGGCCGCTGGATCGACTTTGATAACGATTATAAGGTAGAAAGGTCCCCAAGTATTTCCATTGCGTCAAGTTGCTAATCATAATTCTTAAAGACTATGGACCCTAAGTTCATGGAATCCGAGTGGTGGGTTTTCAAGCAGCTGTTCGACAAGGACCAAGTCTACCAGGGCCACCGAGTTATGCCCTACTCTACCGTTCTCACCACCGCTCTGAGCAACTTTGAGGCCAACCAGAACTACCAGGACGTTACCGATCCTGCGGTTGTCGTGTCATTCCCTCTTGTTGATGACCCTGAAGTCAACTTGCTTGCCTGGACTACCACACCCTGGACACTACCCTCGCATCTTGGTCTGGCAGCTCACCCCGACTTTGAGTATGTCAAAATTTTGGACGAGAAGACCGGAAAGACCTTCATTCTCCTCGAAAAGCTCCTTGGAACTTTGTACAAGGATCCCAAGAAGGCCAAATTCAAGATTCTTGGCAAGATTCTTGGAAAAGACATGCTGGGATGGAAGTACACGCCTCCTTTCAACTACTTTTACGAGGAATTCAAGGAGGTTGCCTTCAAGGTCTTGAATGCTACCTATGTTACTGATGACAGTGGTGTGGGTATTGTTCACCAGGCTCCTGCCTTTGGTGAGGACGATTACAATGTCGCCGTTGCCGCCGGCATCATCACCGAGAAGCGACCACCTCCCGATCCCGTCAACGACACTGGCCACTTCACTGACCGTGTCAGCGATTTTAAGGGTATGCATGTCAAGGAAGCTGATAAGCACATCATCAAGCACCTAAAGAACGCCGGCCGTATTGTCAACGAGTCCCAACTTAGGCATTCGTACCCTATGTGTCCTCGCTCGGACACCCCCCTCATTTACAGGGCTGTTCCCTCCTGGTTTATCCGTATCCCCAACATCGTTCCCGACATGCTTAAGAACATTGAGACTTCTCACTGGGTTCCCTCTTTTGTTAAGGAGAAGCGTTTCGGCAGTTGGATTGCCAACGCTCGCGACTGGAACGTTAGCCGAAACCGTTACTGGGGTACTCCTATCCCTCTATGGGTCAGTGAGGACTTGGAGGAGAGAGTGTGCGTGGGAAGTGTCCAGGAACTCCGTGAGCTGAGCGGTTACGAGGGCGATCTCTCTGATCTTCACCGCGACAGTGTTGATCACATCACCATTCCTAGCAAGCAAGGCAAGGGCCAGCTCAAGCGTATTGAGGAGGTTTTCGACTGCTGGTTCGAATCTGGAAGCATGCCTTATGCCAGCCAGCACTACCCCTTCGAGAACGTTGAAAAATTCGAGAAGTCCTTCCCTGGAGACTTCATCGCTGAGGGTCTGGATCAGACCCGTGGATGGTTCTACACCCTTCTAGTGTTGGGTACTCACCTGTTTGGCAAATCGCCGTTCCAGAACTGCGTTGTCAACGGTATTGTCCTTGCAGAGGATGGCAAGAAGATGTCGAAGCGGCTCAAGAACTATCCCGATCCTTCTATCGTCATGTCCAAGTACGGTTCTGATGCTCTCCGCCTGTATCTCATCAACTCCCCCGTTGTGCGAGCCGAGCCTCTGCGATTTAAGGAGTCCGGCGTCAAGGAGGTTGTCCAAAAGGTCCTATTGCCGTTGTGGAACAGTTATAAGTTCTTCGAGGGTCAAGTTGCTCTGTTGAAGAAGGTCGAGAACGTGGATTACATGTGGGATCCCAAGATGGAGTCTAGCAACACCAACGTCATGGATCGATGGATTCTGGCAAGTTGCCAGAGTCTGCTACAGTTTGTTAATCAGGAGATGAAGGGTAAGAAGAGCCATTCAAACACTTTAGCTTTCACAAACTAACTTTTGACAGGATACCGACTGTACACTGTCGTGCCGCGACTCCTGGGTCTTATTGACAACACAACAAACTGGTACATTCGATTCAACCGAAAGCGACTCAAGGGCGAGAATGGTCTCGATGATACTCTGCATGCCCTGAACGCCCTTTTCGAGGTCCTGTTCACCTTGTGCCGTGGATTGGCACCTTTCACGCCTTTCCTTACCGATAACATCTACCTCAAGCTCCTGCCTCACATCCCTAAGGAGCTTCAGGGCGAGGACGCAAGAAGTGTGCATTTCTTGCCCTTCCCCGATGTCCGACAAGAGCTCTTTGACGAGGAGGTGGAGCGACGTGTTGGTCGCATGCAGCGTGTTATTGAACTCGCTCGTGTGTCGCGTGAGCGTCGCACCATCGGTCTTAAGCAGCCCCTGAAGACCTTGGTTGTTATCCACTCTGACCCCCAGTACCTCGAGGATGTCAAGTCGCTGGAGAAGTATATCAGTGAAGAGTTGAACGTGCGAGACCTGGTGCTTTCTAGTGATGAGGCCAAGTACAACGTCCAGTACAGCGTTACTGCTGACTGGCCTGTTCTCGGCAAGAAGCTCAAGAAGGATATGGCCCGCGTCAAGAAGGGCCTTCCTCTTCTTAGCAGCGAGCAGGTGCAGGGCTATGTCCGCGACAAGCACATCGATGTCGACGGCATCCGCCTGGAAGAGGGTGACCTTGTCGTGCGCCGAGGCGTTAAGGAGGATGAGACATCAAAGAACTTCGAGACCAACACTGATAGCGAAGTGCTCACCATTTTGGACACAGAGATTCACCCCGAGCTGGCAGCGGAGGGCCTTGGTCGTGAGATCATCAACCGTGTGCAGCGACTCCGAAAGAAGGCTGGACTTGTGCCAACGGACGACATCAAGATGGAGTACCGAGTCATCGCCGACCCTGAAGATGTAGGTTTGTCAGGTGCCTTCAAGTCACAGACCCCTGCTTTTGAGAAGGCCCTACGCCGACCCCTTGAAGAGGCCGGAGCTGAGCCTCAAGCCGATGGTCTTATTGCAGAGGAGGAACAGGAGGTCCAACAGGCAACATTCATGTTGAGACTACTAAAGTTGTAGAAGTTTGAGTTTCAAAAGATTACGTAGAGAAGACAAAATAAAAAAAGAGAGATTATGATAGTTCGACGTTTTAATTCTATATGCGTGCGCTATGTTTTCTTTGATGCTGCCTGTAGGGAAGAGGTTAGGAACATTTCTAAGCATTCGACATGATAAAAACTGAGGCATCATACCAAGTAGCAGTCTTTGAGCTTCATAAACTCTTTGGCACACTTGTCCTTGTGCACAGCGTTATAATCGGCGACAATACATTTGCCATAGGCCGTAGCCTGCCGTTCAGTTAGTGGCGAATTAATGAAGACAGATGCGAGGATCATGTACCTCAACAGAACATTGAGAGACTGCCTTGGCAAACTTTTGAATCGGGCGAGTTCTTTGCTGATTCATGGTGATTTGAAAGAAGGTCGAGAAATGTGTGAGAACAGTCTTGCTGGCTGATCTGGGATCGGTGCTTGTTGAAGCGACTTCAGAAAATGGTGATGTTCAATTGCTCATACAGTGCCGAATGATCAGCGAATAGCACGGTATATCCCCATCAGCCTCATGAGGCTTGTACTGAGCACCAGCCACCCACTTTACACGTCCAAGCTTCGTTGTAAGTTTAGACTGGGGACTATCGCGACCGCGCAAATTCGCGTGGTGTTTTCTGTTGGATCTCATTGCGCTTTGTTTGGATACCACCCCCCTCTTCGGATTCGATTATACAGGTCCTTCGACAGCGCCGCCAGCATCGCCTTTGTTCAGTTTCATCCCGCGCTTTCTCGATATTGCTATTCTTCACGCGAAACTATCTGCTTAATCAACTTAATTTCACTTTCGCCGACTCGTGGTAGCTTGTCGCGATCTCCCAGCATAGCAAAACTGCGCGCGCTTCATTGCACACCGACTCCCTCCCTGACTATGGGTCAATGACGGAGGTGGGCAGCTCGCCAATAATTCTCTGCCCATGTCCTCCGACCGGTTGTACCAGGGCTCAAATGCGACTTCACCAGCAGCATCGATGTCGCCGGCTGCGCAAAGAGCGGTTTCACCATCCGACGATGGCCGCTCGAGCATTGCGAGTCGGGCACCCTCAAGCCAGGACCCCTACTACTCCAACGAAGGTCCGTATCATTCTCGCGACGAAGCTTCGACCTCATATTGACCGATCCAGACATCGCTGCGTTGCACGCGGTAGTCGTCGCTGCCCAGGAGTTACTTGACTCAGCACCTGAACCGAAACCTCTTCCCGCTGCTGCGCTTTTCAAAGCTTACGATGCCGTACTCCCTACCTATGGAATTGACCCCGACTCAGACCACCACCTGTCGACTTTTGTGTTCCGTGTGGGCGGTGAGAGAGGCGACAACAGCTTACTCGATAAGTTCCAGACTATCCTTAGCCGAATGGGAATCGTACTGGAATTCGGTGATAATACTACCGCGTCAGTGCGAACTTCAGCTTCTACGTCCCCTGCAGTCTCATCAGCTAGTCGCCAAAGCCATCCGATTTTGCGACAGAAAATTGACCAACAGAATGGCCGACAAAATGGTCAACAAAATGGCCTTCTCACAACTGAAGAGGTGGACGTGCCTCAGCTGGCATCTTCACCATCATCTACTCCACCGGAGCCACAAACACACCAGCAAGATGAAATGGAATATTCTGATACCGATGAAGAGGACGGTGCCTATGAGGAGATGCGAAAGGCAGTTGTATCATCCGCTATGAATCGTTGGCGCTCTCTGGTTGCGAGCCGCCGAGAACCCGCACAGCGAATACCGTCTTTTCCAAGCATTCCCGAGGAAGCATCTACCGATGTCAGGAACTTTGATCATCCTTTTCAAGATAGACCGGCTGTGACTTCACGTCAAATCTTGACTTCCCCACAGGCTAATGGTGTTGAGGCCTATACCCAAACATCTGCAAAAGAGCCGACGGATGTACAAGCGAGACCAATCTCCGCCCAATCATTCATACACCGACCACTTTCTGTTCTTAACAATGCCATCAGATCAACAACCGCTATTATACAAGGGAATCTGCCACAGAACGGGCAAGTTGACGGGGATTGGCACCATGAGGATGAAGTACCTCAAGTCCAGCTTGAAGAGCCCACAAAGCAACCTGAGGAGTTTCAAGAGGAGCCATCTCGTCATACCCCTACTCAGCCTGTGCCAGAGGTACACTCTCCGCCAACAGTAGCTCGATCTAACACTGCCACCAACAACGAGGGCACAATTGTCCACCATCCTTCGCCTTCAGAGCATGCGAACGATACAGCACCCCAGCAGCAGCCTGCTGAAGGACGTCCTTTAACACCCGACCAGCAGACTGATCGAGAAAGAGAACACAGCCGACTTCTCAAACGGGCCAGTAGAGCTCGTGAAATCTATCTAGCGAGCAAGGTCTTCAACCACTGGGCCGACCGCACTGCACGCCGGCTTGAACGAGACGCTGTTGCAAGGCGACACATGATCCGGTTTCGTTACTTTCGATCCTGGAGTCAAGCCCCTGCGGTTCGCGAACCCACTACCGATCATATGAGGGCGGCTGTTGCTGTGAAGAAGTGGCAGCGCATTGTCGCGCAGGAGAAGAGTCTCCAGGCGACTGCAAGGGCAGCTGCCCAGGCTTATGAACTGAAGAGAGTGAAACGGGTTCTCGACCACTGGTCTTGTCAACGGCTCGAGCACGTTGGCCGTCGAATGACAGCTTTACGTTCCAGGAAAGGGGTGGTTTCAAAATGGATGTCGCAGGCTGCAAATGACGAGGCTCTGAATCAAGCGATACGAACCCAAACCAGTCTAAAACTTCAAGTGGACGCTATCCACAAATGGCAAGACCACACCGAGAGAGAGACTCGGTTATCCAACACCGTGAGGCGGATTGGGGACATTCAGCACTCATTCACTCATTTGCGAGAATGGTGGGACCAGACTGAGATCAGCCGAAGGGCGATTAGATACCGCCAACAACTCATGATTGAGAAAGCAAATTTTGCTTTTGATGAATGGAACCTGAGGGCAAGAGCCCAGGCTTTCCAATGGAGACGCGAATATCTTCAAGTGGCACAAGCGTTTGACCAGTGGTTTCAAAGTGCAGAACAGGACGGAGATATGGGACGAAGAGCAGAAGGCTACTACGAAGAACAAGCCAAGGCCAAGGTTCTAAGGAACTTCCACCGATTTCAGCGAGATTCATCGCATATGACACGTTTAGAGGATCGAGCTCGTCTCTACCTTGGAGCTACCACAATGATGAGAGTCTTTGACCGAGCGATTAAAAATCGTAAGGACGAAGATAAGCAATATGTCAAGAGGTATCTGAGGGCCAGGTATACCCAGGTCTCCTCTGCCAGGAAGAAGCGTAACTTCTTTACTGCTCTCGACCGATGGAGAGCACTGGCTGCAGAGATTCGCTTGCAAAGTGACATAGCGCATGAGCTCCGAGCTCATCAAGAATCCCATCAGCGTATCATCGTTGTTAACATATGGATGAGTCAAGCAAATGATGACGAGAGGCGCTTGCAAGAAGCAAAATTGCGACATGCCCAAGGATGGCTTGATGCATGGAAGGAGTACACCACTGATCTTGAGCAGCAAGATGCGGAAGCCTGGCAGCTTTGGGCAGCTGACAAACAACATCAATGCGTCAAGTCCTGGTCAATTGCGTCGCTGCAACAAAGTGGACAGGCTCATACAGCACTTGAAGTCCGAAAGAAGCATGAGCGTGAGAGGCGTAACCGCGCATTGCAACACTGGAGGCAACGAGATGACAGAATGCGTACCGCAGCCCCTAGAATCGGTCCAGCACCAAACTCAGTGCCAGCTGCTTGGCCACGCGGAGGCTGGAGAGCGATTTCTGCGAGGCGGTCAATGGGCCATCGCAACGACCGAGGTTACGATTACTCTAGTACGCCACTTGAGACGCCGACTCGATGGACTGGGCAACCATTCTCTATGTCGACGATACTACCACCTGGGTCGATGGCGCCACTCAGAGAGGCGGATGAGAACGATGGTGCATTTTCGCTCGCCGGCGACGAAGATGATGGAGAGCTAGCAGCCTCGCCGTCGTTGAGACCTGCTTCACGAGGACCGGGACAGTTCTCAAATTTACCATCGACAACTCCGATGGCACCAGTACCGTCGCATTTAGGACATGATGCCCAGGGACAGGACAACGAATTCGAACAGTATGGTCCGAGCAGAACCACGCAACAACGTTCTCGATTACAAAAATTTGAATACTCACGCCCAACACCAGAGATCCCGAGACTGGCTGGGATGTCTGAGCCTGCAGGCCCTCCCTCGCAACGACCACTTGCTGGAACGAGATCGTTTGGGTTCAGACCGTCCCATGCACGAACAGTTGGACCTCAGCCACCTTCACCAGAGCCAAACCCCCAGGCTTTGGCAAGCAAATCCGTTGGCGCGAGGGCATCTGCCTCACGATTCGGGCCTCCGCGACAGAATACTAAATTTACGCCGGCAACAAGATCTGTGCGTATCCAATCACCGAGAACGTTCTCGGATACACCGCAAAATCGGCCACCAGAAGCACTTAGGAGCGAACAACAGCGCGGTCGCACGAGTATGGGTCGATGATTTTGTTTATATGGGTGGTTTTTCGTATATAAAAGGGGAGGAAAGTGCGTGAAGAAGGCTCCTATGGCGGGTGGGAAGAGTAGGATTGACTGGATGATCTGAATTCTTTGATGGTTGGATGATTGGTTTGATAAAAGGATACCCCTTTCTGTTAGTATTATACGTGAATGCATAGCGGCACTAAGTCGATGGCGTTGGATAAGTAAAAATTCGAAATGCTCCCTAACTGGGAACCTTGGTTCTATGAAGTTTGTTGGATGCTTATACTGAGAAGCGATGATCCGAAGTGATCAAAGTAAAGTCTATGAGAGGCCTAAAAAGAATGGACATCTCTCGCAGTATATACTTATCCTGTATGAGTTCAAAAAGATTTTTTTCTCAAGTTCAAAGTTTAAACCATCTAAGTATATCATTATCACGAACTCTTCTGTAGTGGTGAAAGTATATCTCAGTTGTCGCATGCTGAAGACTTTTGAGGGTGGCATTTATCGTCATGGGTTCTTGTGCATGAGCCGGGGTGTGGGGTTCATGGTTTGGGGGGTCACGTCACCTCTAATCACGCTGGGCCTGGGCCTGGGGTTGTGCACCCGTTTATTGCATTGGCTCTGACGATCCCAAGCTGCGCCTAAAGCTGTCAAGCCTTCGACATCTTCCCCTTTGCGCTCAAGCATAGCGCCATTATATTCCTCTAGAGATGCGCGCAAATCGTGCTCCTTAATAGCATGAAGGCCGTCTTGCCGGGCAACCCGCGCTCGAGGCTCCAAGGGCTAGCCTCGGGTTATTGGGACTCTCGACACATCAATGTAAGTATCTACCTGTGCTCCTGAGCTCTGGACTCAGCTGATGAGGGGATGCTGCATAGGTGTACATCACAGGCGGCGCCTTTGCGATCCTAGAAGGATCCCAGGGCATCTTGCAAACAGTTTACGATGAGGGCGAACAGGACCTAGAGGCCATCGCATTCGACGAAGCTACGGGCAAGATCGCTACGTGCACATTGACAGAAGTTCGTGTGTATAGGCCATTTGGGTCGCGCGAAGACACTTTAAAGGTTTCAATTCCCAATTACAAGATCTACTACCAGAACAGACGAACTCACAGCTTTGTTAGTGGGCCCAGGAATCGACTTTCGACATCCCCCATCCGAACCCCGACGACTCGCCGTGTACATTATCCTGGGGCAGCTCCGAGGAGCTTCTAGTAGCTACGAGCCATCTCTCCCTTTTCGATACCAAAACCGAACCGAAGTGTCTCTGGCAGAAAGAGCTGCCAAGCCCCGTGAAATATGCCATACTATCATACGACTCGAGATACATAGCTTCGACTGGCCATCACGACCACTTGGTTAAGGTTTGGCGTAGACTCAACTTCGGTGCCGATGAAGTCCGTTTCGATCTTACATACCTCCGACACCCGAACATCATAGCATCCGTGAGGTGGCGTAGGCCATTCCACGTAGAGCAGGTCTCCGACAATGTTCTCTATACTACATGCCTCGACAAATGCGTTCGAGTATGGACGCCGACCGATACGCCGGATGGAAAGCATTGGCAGCTCTGGGGTCAGGTCGACCTTTGTGAGCCGTCGCAGGAGAATCCGGAACCTCTAGATATGCGCTTCGCCCTGATTCTTGACGGACGAGACTTTACGGCCTCTGTCGAGCAAGCAGTACAGGCACGAATGTCCGACGACTCACATACCGACGACCCCGTCGCTCTTGATCACCTGGTCGCAATTGCAACCAAGAACCCCGAGATTTGCATAGCTCTTGATGGCAAGGGAATCATGTCGGCCTGGGCGCTCGAAAATGTCGGCAGCAGTACCGCAAACGCACCAACTTTGTTCAAAGTAGCTCAAGTGAAGGATGTACATTTTGAGCTTCTAGGGAACTTTCTACCGGTTCAGGATACGCCTCATACCGAAATCCAGACATATTGCGACAAAAAGAGTGGTAAGGTTCACTTCATGTTGCATGCCTTTGACGGGAGGATAGGCGTCTTTACTGGAAGTGTTGCGGATTTGTTCGATCCTACGACAAACGACCGGCGTCTCTTTCTGCAAACGATCTGGTCTGGACATTCAAGTTCTATCACCAAGATGGTTCGTAACTTCAGCGGGCGAGCTGTAGTCTCACGAACACAGGAGGGCGAGAGTATAGTGTGGAAACACATCTTGAGTCCACGAGACAACTCGGGCCTGAACCTGACACGGGCGAGTGTCATTCCGGAAAAGGGTCATATTCATCGGATCTGTGTGTTGAGAAAGGGGCGCTTTGTGGTTTTCCTTCGCCATGAGACCATCTCACTTTGGGATTGTAGGACCAGTCGAGCTACTGCCCTTGCTCAATGTGGACATGAAGTATCAGGGAAGCCTCTCTGTCTCATTATTCTACCACGATCTGATGTCAAGAACTATACCGTTGCCCATATTGCAACCATTACATCAGAGGGGCAAGGTCTTGTTTGGGAGGTTCAACTGCCTCGGTATTTCGATGACCCAAGGACAAGGGTTGGAGCCAACATTAAGGAGTTATGTCGCTTCGAGCTCAAAGACGTGGAACAGCTGGCCTATGTTCTCCCAGTTGACCCTGCCGGCTCGCAACCCATCGTCTCGGGTTTCCTTGATATTTTCGCTCGCGACGTTGCTATTTCGTACACCCATACGGGTCGTGTTGACTTCTGGACCGCACGAGTTGACCCTGAAAAGCATAGTGTTGGATGGTTATCTACCTGTACCACAGAGACAGGAGTTTCCGAGCCTGCGCTTGTCAGTGGAAGTACCTTGAAGAAGGCTGCTCTGGTGAATAAGTCGCGATCGCAGCTCACAATTTGGGATATTGGCGGTGCTCGTCTCGAATACGAAAACAACTTTCATGAGCACCAAGTGATCCAGGATCTGGATTGGACATCAACGCCTGACGCTCAGTCTATTCTAGCCGTCGGTTTCCCTTACCGAGTCGTCCTCCTTTCTCAGATGCGATTCGATTACCTCAACAAGGGCCCGGCTTGGGCACAAATCCGCGAGATCAGCATACGAGAACTCACTCCACACCCGATTGGAGATTCGACCTGGTTGGGCGACGGTCACCTGGTGATTGGTGCTGGCAACCAAATGTTTGTACAAGATAGACATGTCGGAGTCTCCGAGTCCATGAAGACGGATCTGCGTCTCCCTTTACGCAAAGATGGCAATTTGGACTTGTTCCAGGTTGTTCAACGATTCAACGGTCCTCTGCCGGTCTTCCATCCTCAGTTCCTTATTCAAAGCATCCTATCTGGGAAAGCCAAGCTTGTTCGACGCATCTTGGTAGCCTTGCATAAGACGCTGAAGTACCACATTGAAGGGGAGACTCTAGATGATTATCTAGGAATGGACTTGACCGAGTTCTACGTGCCTGAGGTAACTAACTGCCACAGCGATGATGACAAAACTTACTAATTTGACTATTTAGCAAAGCCACACCTTGGCTGTCGACAAGAACCCGGGCGCGTATTTGAATGAAAACCACCATGACGAAGATGAGGATGAAGATGTCTTCACTGAGCAAACTGCAGTCTTGATCAATGAGAAGCTACTCAAGGTCAATATCGCTCAACTCTCTGGGCATGAACAGATTCAACTGGCCGACATTATCGAATGTGTTGCCCTTGTCGAGCGGCACCGTCGGTCAATGGACGAAAACGGCGCTCGATTTATGCTCTTGTTTCGTCAGCACGCACTTCGCAAGGGACGGACCAACGAAATGCATCTCTCTTGGCGCGAAATCAACTGGGCCTTTCACTCCAATAGCCAGGATATTCTGATCGACTTTGTATCGCGACAAAACCAGGGCAGTATGCTTTGGGAGCATGCCCGTGAAAGCGGTTTGTTCATGTGGCTATCTGACCCAATTGCTTTGGTAAGTCTCGCTCCCGCTCTGACTTCTTGTGAAAGGTCGGAATAGTGACTGACGCTCCATAGAAAACCCAGTTCGAAATGATTGCTCGGAACGAGTACACCAAGAACGAAGTCAAGAACCCGGTTGACTGCACCCTTTACTATCTTGCGCTCCGTAAGAAGACCGTACTTCAAGGTTTGTGGAGAATGGCGAATTGGAACAAGGAGCAGGCAGCGACCCAGCGCTTGTTGGCAAACAATTTCGAAGATCCTAAATGGAGGTCGGCGGCTCTCAAGAATGCTTATGCCTTGCTTAGTAGGCGACGTTTCGGTAAGACGCTTGCAGAAAAATGGATGATACAAAGACTAACTATGAACAGAGTACGCTGCTGCATTCTTTCTTCTCGCTGATCACCTCCACGACGCTGTCCAGGTTTGCCTGAACCAACTCAAAGACATGCAACTAGCTATCGCTATAGCGCGAGTCTACGAGGGAGACGACGGGCCCGTTTTGCGTAGACTCCTTCAAGATACAGTACTACCACTTGCAGCTCAAGAAGGCAACCGTTGGCTGGCTGCCTGGGCATTTTGGATGCTCGGCCGCAAGGATATGGCTGTACGAGCACTTATTGTACGTCCTGCTTGTATGCTACACCGCATTTCAATCACTAACTCGGCTGGTAGACACCCGTATACACTCTCTTGGAGACGCCGTGCTCACCGGATATTAAGTCCAGGATGTTTTTGACTGATGATCCTGCCTTGGTTGTACTTTACTCACACTTGCGTCACCAAACCCTACAGACTTTGAGGGGAGCATCCAAGATTACCCCAAAAGTTGAGTGGGAGTTTGTGCTGCACAGCGCCAAGTTGTATGACCGGATGGGTTGTGATCTTCTGGGACTGGATATAGGTATGATTAACACCACAAGTGCCGAGTTCATGCACGCTAACCACGGAACAGTACGTAATTGGGAGTTTCAGCAGTCGCCAGGAAGAGCTGGCCTTGGTGGAGAGGTCAACCCCCTCAAGTTGCTCCGTCGGAGAAGCTCGCTGGTTGTCGCAGACTTGCCGTCGCCCACCCTTCATTTTGATCCTCATCGCGAGAACAAGAAGACGGTCAAGCCACCCCCGACCACATTTGAGGAGCCAGATGCAGGTTCTCTTCTGGATAGCTTCGGATTTTAATGTGATGGAATGGTCTGGATGTACCAAAGAAATAATTGCAGAATCATGCTGTCGTGAGTGAAGTAAAGCAATACGTCTGTCACCTATTGAGGCCAATTCTTTGCCGGTTAATGGAGTTGAGGCTTAAGGAACAATTGGCTTCTGCGGATAGTGTATATACAATAACAAGCATACCTAGTTAATAGTTCAGTAGCTCCAAGAATATTCTCTTGAGGGAAGCATGTCCTCTGTTTAAACAAGTATCTACCCGGGAGCATCACTATCCTTCCTTACCTTAGTCATTGAGTGGATGCTTGCTTCCCAATGGTAGAATCTCTCCCCGGAATGTCGGAATGTGGGGTTAACATGACTCGCTTTGTAATCAAGTACCTAGGCACAAAACATAAGGTACCTAGCTTATCTTACTTACAACGTCACAACGACATCCTTGGACGCGTTCCTTGAACATCGCCATTACCTTTAGCAAAGATGGCGACGCGTGCGGTTCCCGGGCGTAGCTTCACGCTGCGAGGCGTGTTGGCTGGTCTCGCCGTTGGTACCGTCATCTGCTTCTCCAATATGTACTTTGGCTTGCAGACGGGATGGGTGTCTATTATGTCAATGCCTGCCAGTCTCATGGGCTTTGGCATCTTCAAGCTTCTTGCTCCGCATTTGAGGTTCCCGTTTTCTCCAGTTGAGAATGTCTTGCTTCAGAGCGTAGCTTGTGGCATGGCTATTATGCCTCTTGGATGCGGTTTCGTTGGTGTTGTAGGTTACAAATACTCCATGTTGTACCCAGAAATTATCTCTAATTGGGCGGGCAGATTCCAGCGTTGAATTACCTGTTGGCTGAAGATGAGCAAGGTCCGATTGACCTGAGTACTTGGCAGCTTATAGTCTGGTCTCTAGGACTATGTTACTTTGGCGTTGTCTTTGCCGTTCCTCTGTTAGCCAGCATCTCTCCCCAAAAGATACGCTGTTACAATCTTGCTGATATTATTTAGGCGTAAGCAAGTAATCATCCGAGAACGCCTCAAGTTCCCCAGTGGTTTCAGTACAGCTGTATTGATCTCGGTCCTGCACGGCCGAGGCCGTCAGTCTACAAAGGACGAGCTTGACGCTGCTGCCAAAGGCGGCTTTGCGAGTCTCGTACCTCGTGAAGAGCCGCTTCAACCAGATGCTGTTGGCCCAGCTGCGACGGACCAAGAGCATCAGCAAAACGCCGATGAGGAGTTGGATGACAAAGGAGACTGGGCTGCTAACATCAAGCTGCTGCTACTGTGTTTCGGTGGCTCTGGGCTTTACACGCTGGCGACTTATTTCTTCCCTATATTGCGTAACTTGCCCGTCTTTGGATCCGTCGCAGCTCATACGTGGCTGTGGACTTTCAACCCCAGTTTTGCGTACATCGGTCAGGGAATCATCATGGGCACGGAGACAACGCTGCACATGTTGCTTGGTGCCGTTGTGGGTTGGGGAATTCTCAGTCCTCTAGCAAAGTCTCGTGGTTGGGCGCCTGGAGACGTCGACGATTGGGAACATGGTAGCAAGGGATGGATTGTCTGGATCTCTCTGGCTATCATGTTGGCTGATGCCATCGTCAGTCTTGCCTACGTCGGCCTTCGTGGAATTTTTACTACCCCGAAGGCTGCCGGCATCATTGCTTCGTTACAACACCGTGTGCAGGAACATGGTATCTCTGGGTTGTGGAAACCTCTCAGCCATGACTACTCTCCGCTCCGTGGTGATGATACTGAACCTGCCTCACGACACTATGGAACTGGCCAACAGGCACAGCTTGATGAAAATGAGGAAGAAGACGCTCCTCCGCACCAGCGCATTGGCGGTCGCATGGTATCAGTTGGGCTCCTCGCCTCGATTGCCTTGTGCGTGCTTACCATCCATATCGTCTTTGGTGACCTCGTACCGCTTTATGCCACAATCATTGCTGTTCTCATGGCTCTGGTGCTCAGTATCATGGGTGTCAGGGCATTGGGCGAAACAGATCTGAATCCTGTGTCCGGCATCAGCAAACTTGCGCAGCTATTCTTCGCTCTTATCATCCCCCAGTCTCACAAATCTAGTGTTTTGATCAACCTGATTGCCGGTGCTGTTGTACGTACTAACTACCCCTATTCGAGAGCAAGTCACTAACTTGCTGCAGTCCGAAGCTGGTGCTTTGCAAGCTGGTGATCTTATGCAGGATCTCAAAACTGGCCACCTACTGGGAGCCGCCCCTAAAGCCCAATTCTGGGGCCAAGTCATTGGAGCGACTGTGGGTGCTGTTCTCAGCGCCTTCATCTATCGTGTTTACACAAAGTAGGTCTTTCACATCCCGGTCGTGCAAATAGTCTGGGTAGGGTTTTTAACATGGACTCGCAGCGTTTACACAATTCCCGGCGATCTCTTCCAAGTGCCGACTGCCTATGTCTGGATCTTCACTGCGAGACTTGTCACGGGTTCCGGGCTACCATATAGAGCGAAGGAATGGGCCATTGGAGCTGCAGTTCTATTCGCATTCGCCACTATCACCAGAACACTCGCTATCGGGAAGAGATGGCGACCTCTCATTCCAGGTGGAATCGCTGTTGCCGTTGGTAAGTCAACTAGCTGCCATGTGTGGGCAGACTGTTGCTGACATAAAACGAGGCATGTATAACGTCCCATCGTTCACGCTTGCTCGAGCTGTTGGCGGTCTATTCGCATGGTATTGGACCCATGTAGCGGGACGGACACAGACGCCTCTGATCATACTTGCTTCAGTACGTTAACCGTTCCAATTGTGCCACCAAGCCATCCTAACCTCAATAGGGCTTCATTCTTGGCGAAGGTTTCCTGAGCATTGTGAACCTTTTGCTGCAGGGTCTCGGTGTACCTCATCTATGATTACCCCGTTGACCATGATGCTATCAGCGTAAGTTCCTTGCACCATAGCCTCCGTTTTACACGCTTAAACTGACAAGAACGTGTTTATTTCAGCTGCCACGAGTGCTGCCTGGATCCGCCTTCAGAATCAGTCCAAGATGTCCTCAGAACCAGCGCTCGAGCATTGTCTTCAGCTGCCGTGAAAGTGATTTCTCCAGAGAGGCTGCGCGGTGATTTGGTAGATGGGTTGGCCTCAGGAGGAGCGATAAGTAGGCCTTGTTTCCAATGGGTAACGGTACCAGAGGGGCCGGTAGTGAACGCAACACCACCTTGGTTCTTCTTATCCCAGGTCTCTGGCGTCGTCTCGGCGGGGGGAACTGGGTCGCTTCGGGCTGTGGTGAAGAAGTTGTCGAACCAGATTAGGAAACCGTCAACACCCTCGACTTCACGGGTGAGGTTCGATGACCATTTGGCGGTAAACTGAAGATCTTCGGTCTTAACAGTATGGAGATCAAGCACCTTGAAGGGGTAAGGTTCTCCGCAGACGGAGCTTTGTGGCATGGCCTCAACCCTTGCCTCTTCGTAGATTCCCTCTTGCATAGTCTTCATGTCGAAGCCATAGACATCCCTCCAGAAGGAGATATGGTCCGAAACGTATTCCGGGTCCGCGATAGGGGCGATCCAAATGGTGGCGGAGCTGGGTGCCAGGATACCATCGGGCTTAAGGTAGCGGTCTCGGGCATACAGGACGCTCGGAAGCATAGCCTCATAGAGAAGACAGTAACCCATCCACTCACTGACAATAATATCAACCTGGTCTACAGGCAGCTTGACATCCTCGATGGCGCCCTTGAGGGTTGTGATGATATCGGACAAGCCGTTGTGGAAAATGTTTTCTCTAGCCTTGACGATGATGTCTGACTTGTCAACAGCAATGACTTGCTTAGCACCCGCCTTTGCAGCAAACATGCTTAGGATTCCTGACAATAGCGTTAGTGTTGGCACCTTGAATCGATATGACCAACTTACCTGTGCCACATCCAATATCCAGGACGACCTTGTCTTTGAAGATGTGCTTGTTGTTGTAGATGAAATCACGGTAGGCGTCAGTTCGTACTGCATCCTTCAACATGGTCTCGTGAATTTCTGGCATTGGTCAGTACAGTGCAAAACATCATGACAGCCAGTGCAAATTTACCATGGGCAGCATATGACTCGAAATAGTAGGCAGAGTCATCCTTCTTCTCGGTGGGTGCGGTCTCAGTGTCATCGCCCCATCGCTTGTCAAGTGTCTCTTGAACTGTCAAACGGTAATTGGCAAACTGATCCTTGATCTTGTCGAGTTCCTCCTCAAGCTCCCTGTTGCGTGCCGCTAAGTTTGCGTCGTTGGACCCATTAGCTTGGCTGTTGGTGAGGGTCTCCAAGACTTCGTCAAGAGAGAAAATGAGAGCATCGTTCTCTAGAACTGGTCGAAGGTATTTCTCGTCCTCAAGGTCCTTTTCAGAGATATCCTTGGGGAGGGGCGATCCATTCTTTACATGGTCACGGACAAAGTTGACGAGCTTGACGGCACCGTGAAAGTCAAGTTGGAGTTTTTGCACAGAATCCGCAAAGTTGAACCCGTGATTCTTGCTGCTATCCTCGAGCATGGCGGCGACAGTGGGGAAAGTTTGCGTGCTGAAGAAGGATGTAATGGGGATGGACTCCTCATCCGACTCGAGGTCGAGCCATTCACCCTCATCGGAAACAGATTCGTGGACAGACATTTTCACTGCAGGAACAAAGTATAGCAAAAGTGCTGAAGGGAAAACGAAATTTGAGAGAACAGCCAAAATTGAACGGCCGATATGTTTGAGCTGGGCTGGTTAAGGTAGCCTGAAGAAAGTATTTTGTGGGATCACGGTAATTGAACGAGGCTATGCCCTGTTGGGGAATTTTTTTCTGGGTCAAGATGGCAAACAGATGCAATGCAGCGCAATGCAGTCGCAGCCAGATGCAATTCGGCGAGGTGTTTGCTTCAATATGTCTGTAAGGGGTATATCGCACATCCCGTCTTGGTGATCAAGGTGAACGAATTGGACTCGGACTCGGACTCGGACTCGGTCACCTTTTATTTTTTGGGCTTGGCCTTCTCTTCCTGCTCATCCTTCTCATCATCGTCGGATCCATCTTCTTCATCTTCGTCATCTTCGTCTTCATCTTCGTCCTCGTCATCATCATCATCGTCATCGTCATCGTCATCGTCTTCGCCGTCTGATACGGTTTCACCGAGCTCGACTAGACGAGCCTGCAATATTGTCAGCATGTTTCTCCCACTGTCCATGCCGAGGGCGTGTTAACTCGATCTACTTACCTTGTATTTGGTCACTTTTTCTTCAAGATCGCCAAATACCATCAAAAGATCATCGAGTTCAGACTGTGTTGTTTCTCTGGCTTCGTTTGACTCTGACAACTGCTTTTCAGCTGCTGCTTTCGCTTTCTTTGCCTCTTCCGTTGCCGCCTCTTTCGATTCCGATAATTGCTTCTCAGCTGTCTCTTTGGCTTTGTTTGCTGCTGACAGCTCCGATTGCATCTACGAGGTAGTGTGAGTTGCCTGAATATAGCCACGGCAGATTGAGTGTTACTTACCTTGTCGAGTTTGGCCTGCAGGTCCTTCATACCAGCATCTCCACCACTCAGCTGCTTCTCAAGGTTCTGGCATTTCTCCTCCGCTTCCCGAGTCTTTGATGTCTGCTGCTCCAAGTCGACCTTGCTTTGTTCCCGGAGCGCTTGTAATTCGGCATCCTTGCTCTTGCGAAAACTCTCTAACTCATCTTTGATCTCCTTGTTCTTGTCTACCTCGGCCTTTAGCTGTGCCTTGAGGTCTTCTATTTGCTTGTCATTCAGCTCGCGAGTCTTGAGTACCTGGGTTTCGTAGAGCTCCCTCTGTGCGGCAATGTCGTTGTTGCGCTGAGTTTGAAGTCCACTGTACTCCCGTTGTGACTACACGAACCGCAGTGTTAGCGCATCCGCCTATGTCGATTCAGATCGAGTTGAGTAAAAATCACATACCTTCATAAGAACAACCTCAAGACGGCTGATTGTCGCCTTGAGATCTGCTATTTCAGCATCTGTCCGTCGCTTGATCTTCTCCGCGTCAGCCTCCGTCGCTTTCCGGGCTTGGTCGAGCTGTTTCTGGTAGTCATTCCCCTGTGCTGTCTGCTGCGACCTCAGCTGAGCAATCTGCTTCTGGTAATCATTCTCCTTAGCCGAATATTGAGACTGTAGTTGGGCCATCTGCTTGCGCTGATCATTTTCTTTGGACGCCAATTGACCTTGGACTTTCCTATAACAGTGTCAGTCATGTGGGCCAGACGATGCCCAAAACACGTACCGTAGTTCCTCGCTGTGGTGCTTCTGGAGATCTTCTTCGACAGTCTTGACTCGTCGCATTTCCACAATGAGGCTTTCTTTTGAACGACGGTGATCAGCCTGTTCTTGGCCGAGCTGTCCCTGTAGCGCAGCCAATGCTGCTTGTATGTCGTTCACCGCATTCTGCTTTTCCTCGACCTGACTTTTCAAAGAGTCAACAAGCTCCCGAGAGACACCTTTTTGTACACCGTTGGTGACCACAGATATCTCCAGGCCAGGCTCTCTATCAATAGCACGTGCTATTCGACTATAGTTGTCTTTAAAGAATTCAACAAATACCCGGTCAAAGAAGACATCCGGGAGCCGCCCGGGAGATGAAGCATCAAGCTTTTGGGGCAAGACCTCGAAATCGCGAAGAAAGGGATGGCTGCGCAGCTTTGATAGGCGATCTAAGTACAGATCTCGGTCGATTCGAGACGTCAAAACGGAGAGAAGGGTTGCCCGTGGGATGGGCGAATCCTTGGTTGAGAACTCATAAGCAACGCCCAACAGCATAGTGCACAGTCCTTGAACAATCTCACCACCGCCTACAGCCGGAGGTTGCGAAACAGCTTGAATCAAGCTTTGTACGTTGCTCCCCTCAGCAAGGAAGTCGTTCACTGCATCGAGATCCTCAAAAAGCCAACCCAGCAACAACATGAGATATCCAATCAAGACCCGCGCGTCATCATTTCGGCGAAGACCCGACGAAACATGGGCCGAGAGAGTTTGGATACCCGTCACGACCTCTTCTCCATCCTCGGAATCACCTTCGGTAAGGCCCATGGCTTCTGCCTTCGCTTCCGGATTCTCGTACAGTAAATGAAATGTTATGACAGCAGCAAACCATTGTCGATAGGGATCAGAAGCTTCGGCTGAGGGCTGTAAGAGAACTGTCAAAACGTTCGAAGACTCGTCGGCGCCAGACTGATGGCCTTCAATGGCTCGGCCTAAGAAATGCAGTCTGACGGCCGGGTGGTTGGAAAAATACGCTTGTAGACACTCGGATGCCGCAAAGCGCACATCAAACTCTTGAAGGTCTTGCAAGCACAGAGTAAGATCTAACAATCCATCAATGACAAAGACTTTCTCGCGCTGGTTGGCCTGTCCGTCTGCTGTGCTAGCTCGTGCCAAAGGCGACAATACCATCATCTGAGCAAACGCTTCCTGAAGAGGCGGGTTTTGTCGTATCACATCACCGCAGGTAGTCAGAGCCTATATAACATGTTAACCACTTGATCTCTCGCTGGCACTCCATATGTCGAACCTCGGCCTTGATTTGTGTCTGCGCTTCACGGCTGAAGGCTAGCTGAAGAATGTAATAAGCAAGGCCGTGCTTCCAGATTGCTGTTTGGTTCACTGATGTTCCTGCCGATCCCCGAACCACAAATAACCGGATGACGGCAAGGAAAGCGTACACGTTGCGATTTCGTTGCACCTGTGCCCATGAAGCAATTTCTGAACCGTCAGTTTGAGGCTTCAACACCCGACCTAACAAGTCCGCAAGGCGATTCATGCAACCTGATTCTCGAAACAACGACTGATTGGAGGCATTTGATCGGAGAAGGTTTGCCAAAAGAATCAGACAGTCCTCCACTGTGCGTCCGCCTTCAACCAGCGCCCCGTCTGCTTCAATTATGGCGAACAATCTCTCAAAGGCATTCTCGAAAGCCACCAGTTTCTGTATCTCGATTGATGTCGGTGTGAGGTATGTCAGGAGGATAATAGCTTCGTTACGTATCGCATCGCGTTGGTCATCAAGTACAGAGACAAGTCGTGGTATGCCGAGGGGAGCCGTAAATATACATTCTTCGGTACGTTCCGTACGTGCTGATAGGATAGCGGCGAGCAATTGAAGAGAGTAGAGCCGAGAATAGAAGTCATTTGTATCGAGGAAGTCGAGCAGTAGAGTAATATTTTCTTGGCGTTGGGTGAACTCGTCGGCAAGCCAAAGAGCAATCTCTTCTGAAGCTTCGGGACTATTTTCGTTGGGATTGAAGAGCATTAACAATGTCTCTAGCACCACCTTAACCGTGTCGACATCTTCACCGTCTTTGCTTAGGCTCCCTATTAGACTTCGTAGAGCACCTGACGCTACAGATGCTGGGTAATCTTTAGCAAAACTTCGAAGACCCAGAATAGCTGCCCTTCGGTCTTCCAGTAGAGTTGCTGAACTGAGGCGGCCGCTCAGGACATCGATGGTCTCGCCAACCGACTGTTTCGCCGGGGCGCTGGCAATGGAGGAGAACATGGTTGCGGCGCCTCAATGCCATGTGGCTTAGAAGGATTCGAGAGTTCGCATGGAGCCACTTCCGGCGATTGTCAAGACCGTCTTTCTTGTTGGCGAAGATCACGAAGGAAGCTATCCTAATTAGTCGACACTAGGTACGCACTCCTTAATTCTGGACAGCTTGTCAGGAGAAAGTACGAAAGAGCATATCGACCCTATAGCTGCATAAAGCTCGACCCAAGCATGGGGACCCTGTACTGGAATAGCGGGGACCGCCTACCTGAGCCACAGAACTCCACTCTCCTGCAGAAAGTTGTGGCTATCAGTACCTCAAAGCTAAGGATCGAAGAATCATTTCGCGACTCGACAAAGCGCCCCAATCTTTGACTTTCACATCACCACATCATCCCCCTTCACGGACTCCCACCGTGAAATCTAGTCACCTGATCTGATCGCGCTGTCGCCGGATCCCTACTACCAATGCGACAAGCTCAGTCATAGGCTCCTTTCTCTTTTAACCCCCCAGGTTTTGCGACCGCATTATCTTTGTCCTTTCCGCGCGGGTTGTTTACGACCAGTTCTTGACCGGACAACCTCTGCAAAACCGACAAGATGGGTATTCCCGCAGCTTTTCGATGGCTTTCTTCCAGGTATCCCAAGATCATCTCACCGGTGATCGAGGACCAGCCTCTTACTATGGAAGATGGCTCCACGATACCTGTCGACACAACTAAGCCTAACCCGAATGGCGAAGAACTCGATAACCTCTACCTCGATATGAACGGCATTGTTCATCCTTGTTCTCATCCTGAAGACAGGCCAGCCCCCAAGGACGAGGAAGAAATGATGATGGAGGTCTTCAGGTACACTGATCGTGTTGTCAACATGGTGCGACCACGAAAGATTCTCATGATTGCAGTTGGTATGTCTCGACTATTGTTAAATCTCATGTTTTCTGTTTAATCATGATCCAAAATGTTCGATGTTTGAGACTGACAAGTTTTCGCAGATGGCGTTGCGCCTCGAGCCAAGATGAACCAGCAACGATCCCGACGATTCCGATCGGCACAAGAAGCCCAGGAGAAGGAGAAGGACAAGCAAGAGCTTATCAAGCTTCTGAAACAACAGAACGGGGGTAATCTGTCGACTGAAAGTCTCGAGACTGTTACAAAGAAAGCCTTCGACTCGAACTCGATTACACCTGGAACTCCATTCATGGATATTCTTGCTCTCAGCCTGAGGTACTGGTGCCAATACAAGCTCAACACGGACCCTGGTTGGGCCAAACTCAAAGTCATCATTTCCGATGCTACTGTCCCCGGAGAAGGAGAGCACAAAATCATGAACTTTGTTCGCTCCCAACGCGCATCTCCTGACCACGACCCGAATACTCGCCATGTCATCTATGGTCTGGATGCGGATCTTATTATGCTGGGTCTCGCCACACATGAGCCTCATTTCCGTGTTCTTCGCGAGGATGTTTTCGCCCAGGAACAGAAGGCACGCCTTTGTAAGCTTTGCGGTCAGAAGGGACATGACGCTCAGAACTGCCGCGGCGAGGAGAAGAAGAAGGACGGCGAGTTCGACGAGAAAGACAAGAGTGTTGGCTTAAAACCCTTCATCTGGCTGCATGTTGCTGTGCTGCGAGAGTATCTGGATGTCGAGCTCGGTGTACCGAATTTACCCTTCCGCTTTGACTTGGAACGCGCCATTGATGACTGGATCTTCATGTGTTGCTTTGTAGGAAACGATTTCTTACCTCATCTTCCGGCTCTGGAAATTCGGGAGCATGGTATTGATACTCTGAGCAAGATCTGGAAGGATAACTTGCCAATCATGGGTGGGTACGTTACCAAGGATGGTCATATCGATCTTGAAAGAGCACAGATCATTCTAGACGGGTTGGCGAAGCAGGAAGACGGCATCTTCAAGCGACGAAAAGAACAGGAGGACCGACGGGAGGCCAATTTCAAGCGGAGAAAGCTTCAAAATGAAGGTAATGGTCGAGGTGGACGGCAGGGTGGACCTGCGCATCCCAAAAAGATCAACGGGTTCGAAAATGCTGCAAATGGTCTGCCGCTGGCACCTATTGGATCTTACCCTTCCCAGCAGGAGCAGAAGAACCTGACCCATGATATGGTTGTGAATCGCAGCACTGCCCCGGATGCGAACGTCGCCAACAAGAGCGCTGCTAGTGTACTCAAAGCTCAACTTCAGTCACAGAAGTCTTTGTCCAATGCGAAACCAGCGGACGCTGAGCAGGAGTCACCCTCAGCTCTTGGAAAGCGAAAAGCAGCAGCCATTGAAGAAGGGGGCGATTCAACTCCTGGCACCTCTAGTGCAGCCACTCCCGCAGCGCCAGCCGAGGAGGGCCCTGTCGATGACGTGCGCCTCTGGGAAGACGGCTACGCTGATCGATATTATGAGAAGAAGTTCCATAAAGATCCCAAGGACATTGAGTTCCGTCATGAGGTCGCGCGCGCATACGTGGAGGGTCTCGCTTGGGTCTTGCTGTACTATTTCCAGGGATGCCCATCTTGGGAGTGGTACTATCCCTATCACTACGCCCCATTTGCGGCCGATTTCAAGGACATTGCGAAAATGAACATTTCCTTCGAGAAGGGACGAGTGTCTAAACCTTTCGAGCAGTTGATGAGTGTCTTGCCAGCTGCATCGCGACATGCTTTGCCGGAGGTGTTCCATGATCTCATGCTCAATCCAGACAGCAACATCATCGACTTCTATCCGGAAGATTTTCAGATTGATCTGAACGGGAAGAAGATGGCTTGGCAGGGCATTGCCCTTCTCCCATTCATTGAGATGCCGCGACTTCTAGCGTCTGTTCAAGCCAAATATCCAGAGCTCAGTGCGGCGGATGCCGCTCGTAACGAACCAGGTAGAGACGTTTTGATCTTCTCAGAAGGCCACGAGAGTTTGTACGATGAGGTTCTTACCAAGTTCTACTCTAAGAAACAAGGAGACTCCAGATTCAAGCTGAATCCGAAGAAAAGTGACGGCTTATCGGGTAAAGTTGAGAAGCAAGATGGGTATGTTCCTCACGGTGAACTGAAGTACCCTCTTGAACGGCACAGCATGCCCGATCTCGACTACGATCGATCAGTCAGGTACGTTATATTGTTTTTCTCCCTTGTCATGTTTACTTTGCTAACCAAAATAGTGTTTACTACGATTTCCCTCATGTCTCACAGACGCACAAGTCTATGCTTCTGCGTGGGGTTCAGTTACCACCACCTGCGCTCACGCAGACCGACATCTACGAAGTCCGAAACAAATCCAACCGAGGAGGAAGGGGTGGATTTGGAAGGGGTGGGTACGGACGGGGCCATGACCGAGGTGGTCACAATGGACCTGGTATGTCGCGTGGTCAGTATGATCGGCCTCAAGGAGGATACGGTAGACCAAATGGCCATTATCCTCCTCAGCAATCGTCTCACGTACCTCCTCCACCGGGAGCACCTGGGTTCGGCATGGGAGCGCCGCCTCCACCACCGCCGGCCCATTACTACAACAACAACAACCGGCCGTACGACAACTATGGTGGTGGTCATTCGGGTTACAACCAGTATAGGGGCCCGCCGCAACCGCCCCACGGTCCTCCCGGGTACCAGGGATATGGTGGACAATCTTACGACAGAGGACGAGGCTCAGGAGGGTATGGCTCCAGAGGTGGTTATCGAGATGGACGGTCTTACAGGTAATTTGTAAATCTTTGGCGTTGGAGTGAAGAACAACATGATGTACCGATAACTAGTTAAAACTAAAGGAACTGGGATTGATATGGCGACTTAAATATCGCGAGATTTCTTGCACGCGCAACGGTTAAGGCGTGGAGAAGAGTCTGCACCTTGTAGCAGGCTAGAATACACGGAGCATTGAAACTCTTTCGTTCTTTGATCTAGGTAAGGTGACTTCCCTACTGGTCGAGGGTGGCATTGGAATGTTGTACTGGAAATGGAACCTTCTCAGCGTCATGCTTCATGAATAGTAGTGCCTGTATCAACCCTTCGCAAGATTGGAAATGTGATTCATAGGTGTTTTGTAAGGAGAATTAAAGAAAGTAGCACCTGCCGGTTTCAACTATCCGAATCTATACTAATCTGACACCAATTCTGCCGTATTGTTGTACCTTCATACCTTGTCATCCATGGATGTCTGAAAACGGCGAGCTCCCCACGCGTGCCACCCTGTGGGGACCGTTCGCGGGGTTTGGGACGACCTGGCACCAGCACCTGCACCCAAGCGACCCTTAGAAGGAGGACGACTCCTAACTTGATCCCTCCCAAATCTTCACACACCCAATGCTGTCGCAATGATGAATGGCGATGCAAGCCTCGTCGGCTGTCTTGTCGACAGGCTCGCCACAAGGGTAAGTTGAATGCTGCTCTAGAGGCTGTTTGTCCCTCCCTTAAGCTTAGGTCGACTGACGTTGGGCACCTGTCAACAGCTTCCCCATCGAGCTGGCACGAATGGCCAGAGCCTACAACAAGACGATGTCCTCCACGTTACAAGAGCCACATTGGTCGAATTAGGAAACACATCTATTTCTACAGTCATCGCATCGCTTCTGGTACTACTGGAAGATCTTGCGCGCCCTTACGCCGCCGTCGCAGACCACCCCAGCCATATCTTGGCCTCCGAGCTCTATATTGTCGCTGTTATCGCAGACTGCTGTTCCTCGCATTGGACCTCTCTCTCACCAGATGCAGACACGAAATCGAGCCCTACTCCCCCTCCTCTAGACGAAGTGCTCGTGAGCCGCCTCTTCGACGCGTTCAAGCACCTCCTTGAGCCCATACCCGAGAACTGCATCCTCCCAGCCCAAACGCTCCTGGACCGAGTCTCCACGCGCAATGTCGCCGTCAACCGCCCCGAAAGCTCGTCTGTCTCTTCAGATGCTGACAGCGCCCCTCCGAACGACGAGAAATTTGCCGAGGCGTTAGTAGAAATGGATGCGCATGTCAAGACAGTAACCGAATACGTCACAACGTCTAGCTGGACTGCTGCTTTTGATTACTTCAGGAATGTCATATACACCATCCGCACTAGTATCGTCACGCAGCCAGGTGTTTCGACACAAGGGTCAACCCAGGACGCTGAGAGAGCAGCACTCGTGGTTTTGCGATTGCTCTCTTTCTTCTGGGTTGACGGCCCGAAGCTTGGCCAAATTATACAGGAGATTTGCTCAAGCTTTCTTCATTTCCGGAAACCCTACCAGAACACTATTGCTGTAGTCGCTCCATTGTTGATCATGAGATGGCTAGACCGATTTCCGCGCGAGTTTGTGCAGCTTCATCAACTTCATAAGCGACTTGACGGCGGCGCCGACACACTGTTCGACATGGCGCAGGCTGCGACGGACAATGGGCGCCGAAGAGGTCTCTTCTACCCTCTTCAAACGACATTGTTGTTTTTATTGCCGGACGTCTTCGAGGTAGCTAGCAATATGCGAGAGGCAAAGAGCAGCAGCATGGTGAAGAAAGTATCTTTTCTAGATGGACTTAGAAAGGCTTCGCGAAATCGGAATGAACAAGCGGCTTATTGCCTTGTCTCTTTGCTCCGTGCTGCTAGACATTTCGATGTGGAAAGCGACTCAGCACTTGTCAGTTACGCCCTCGATGTCCAAGACGAAGTTCGAGATGCTGTTTTCCGTCGCGTATCATCGTCGGAGTATGGGATCTTTGACCAGGATATGATGACCGCAGCTTTTGTGAGCTTAACCCATCTTAACCTCGATACGAGTGTCAGTGGCTTTGTTGAAAGCTGCATCGCGCAGAATGCGCCAAACAGCTTCAAGCTAGCAGCCGTTCAAGGCTGTTCATACTTTGCTCAACAACCATATGCCCTAAGGTATCATGAACTATTCGATGCAGCGGTGCCTTTCATGCGGACCCAACTAGAGGTAAGTCTCGGGGAACGCAATCATGCACTCGGACCGTAATTGACGATTCTAGGCCGAGAACGCCAAAGCTGTTGGTATAGCGAGCCGGCAAGAGAGCGAAAGGACAGAAATGGTCTGCAGCATCCTGCAATTCTTGGATGCATCCCCAGCTCGCTTGCTAGATGACTTGTCTGCAGATGGTTCAAGTGGCGGCTTCTTCAAGTCGTTTCTTCTTTGTGTTTTATCCGAGAATTCATCTGTGCGCAAGCTTGCTACTGGTGTTGCTAGCAGGCTCTTCAAAGGCCACCTCGAAGCGTATCGCCAGTTTGACACTGGGCACCGTTTTGGCACGAAGGAGCTTCGTGATGACATTTGGAGTCGAAGGTAAGCCACCCGATCTGTTCATATACTTCTGCCACTAACCAAAATGCCAAGCTCGAAAGTCTTGCTCACTCTGTGTGAGTCTGTTACCTCGAAGAAGGATGACCAGAGCTTGCGTGAGCTCCAAGACTATCTGGAAGCACGTTTATTACTGCTTAAGAACATTCCGGTTCGTCATTGCAAGCTGATTCCTCCGTCGTTGCCATTACTTGCTAACAAGTCATAGGAATTGGCCAAAGTACCAGAGGATGCAGCAGATGTAGTAAGCGCGTCGTCGAAACTTGAGACTACGCTTCTTATCTCACTTTGCTCTGCTAGTATCACAACTTGTCAGCTCGTAACCTCATGTACGGGCTTGTTCCTCCAAGAGTGCTCGATTGTTGAGAAACATGTAGAATCGGCCAAAGCATCTGCTTCAGTACTTCGGAATGGCGATGTCTTCCGCGAGATATCTTCCCCGGCGTTTCGGTTTACTGGACTAGTGGCATTCCAAAAGCGAGTAAGAGGGCTGTTGCGCCAGATGCAATTCCCAACAACCGGCATTCTCAACGCCTGGGAAACTGCGTTCGACAGGTGGCTACATCTGGCAAAGGACGTCTCGACATCTACCACTGAGGTTGTGGATGGAAGAGCGCTAGCAGAATGGCGAAACTATTCCGGGTTTCTAGCATCATTAGGCGGTATTTGTACCGCTGACCAAGCCATCATTCTAGAGGAACCAGCTCTCGGAGGTCTGAGGTGGATCGATCGTGTTTCTTCCGAGCATTCTGAGGAGCCCCTTCTTTCGAGATACCTGAGGCTTAGCATTCAATTATTAGCTTGTGCTAATGTGAGAGTACGTGAGGCAATGCGAGACGTGCTTGCAAGCGAGGTCTCGCCTGCGCTCTATCACCCGTTGTTCCGAGCCCTAGAGTCCGAATTGGAAGTGCTGTTCACTGGGGCATTGGCGCCTGTTGAAAAAGGCCAGGATAGTGAGGTTGTTTTTGCTGAACAAGCGGCCTCTTTGCTTCGAGCTTTGGTGGAGAGACTCGAAAGCCCTTCTGACCTGGGAGCCGCCTCCTCGGTCCACCTGGGTGCCCTTACTCTAAACTTTGCGAAGTTCCTGGATGGTGTTACTGATACACCGAACACTCTGCGGGTTAAGATCCGCGTCTGCCACCTGTGCGAGGTTGTTACAAAGAGAAAGGAGCATCTGAATCTCCGAGACGATGTGCGCATTCGAAACCAACTGCTCGAATACATTTTTGGATGGATTGCGCGCCCTCGCTCACCTCAGCATGGACCAGGCTCCAGACAAGACGACACAGCTCGAGTTCAGAAAGATTTAGACAAAGCTTGTCTGAAGTCATTGGCTGATTTGACTTTCCGTTTACCACTACAACCCTCTGACAGTCACACTGATGCCGGCATGAGTGAGATGAAGTCGCAAATGTTTCATACATATTTCAATCGCTTTCTATCCCTGCTTAACCATGAGCCATCCGAACTGACTAGAATTGATACCAACTTGAGTGTCACGCTTCGTGAGGAATCGGCGTCGAATTCTGATTTGGCCATCACCATTCTGTCCAATCTACTAAGCGCCAACATTGATGTCGGTCTCAAACATTCACTCAACATTGGATACCACGATAATGTTGAGATTCGAACTGCGTTCGTCAAAGTCCTCTACAACATTCTTATCCAAGGTACCGAGTTCAGCAACCTGACGGACTCGGCGGTGAGCGAGAAATATGAAGAGTTGCTGGAGTTGCTGACCAAAGACCTCTCACTCGCCATCTCAATGGCTGTGGCTTGTCCCAGTACAGATGTCGACGAGCTCACCATTTGTCTTCTGACTGTTTTTGAGCAGCGAGGCATGATCTTCGAGCTTCTGGAAGCACTAATCAAACAAGAGATTGAAGACACAGAGAATGAGGCTGAAATACTGCGCCGAGGATGTGTGGCAACCAAGATGCTATCGGTCTACGCCAAATGGAAGGGCGCTTCGTATATCCGGGCTACTCTTCAAAAAGTCTTGGAGCGTCTCATGTTGACATCAAAGGACCTCGACCTCGAACTGGATCCCGCCAGAGTCAGTACGACAGAAGAACTTCAGAAAAATGCTTTACAGCTCCGCATCGTGGCAAAGGTGTTCATCGACGACATCTGTGCCTCCTCCTCCAGCATCCCACCGGCATTTCGTAAGATTTGTCACATCATATCAAACGCAGTAATGCCAAGATTCCCTGATGCCAAATACACTGCTGTGGGGGCCTTCATCTTTCTTCGATTCTTTTGCCCAGCCATTGTCGCCCCAGAAGTCGAGGGGCTTGTGTCAACGGCCCCGTCCAAAGAGATGCGCCGTGGTCTCCTTCTTATCGCCAAAGTTATCCAAAATCTTGCCAACAATGTACTGTTTGGGGCAAAGGAACCTTATATGTTTCCACTCAACGACTTCCTGACCCAGAACATTTATCACGTCACAACCTTCCTTCGTGAGATTTCCGTCCCCCCTCACCAACTTGACGTGCAAGGTACCACCGAGTCTTTTGATTTCGGATCTTGTGTGGCGCTCCATCGCTTTCTCTACGATCACTGGGATCATGTAAGGCAAACACTCATAGCGCGTGAAAGGAAAGATTATGGGAGAGCATCAGGAGACGTCGTACGGGGCCGGTCCCCGGTCTTGGAGCCGCTGAGAAACCTCATTGCAAACCTTGGACCACCGCCACTTGCTGTCTCATGGAATAGACCCCAAGTCTCTTCCAATAGCCCGCCGTTGTACTCGCGATTTCAAAATTTCATGCTTCGAAATGCCTTCCGAAGCACCGAATCATTTTTGACAGCGAGGGCTGTTTACGATGGAGGCGAAAGCAAGGTAAGTTTCCCAAGCTCTATTATAGAACGGCTATGCTAACGGGATGAAGGATGGCTTGTCAATCATTTGTATCATTCTTCGGCATATTGAGACGGAAAGCATCGACTACGACACCTTGCTTTACTGCTACCTCAAGATTGCCAGCCGCTTGTGGCATAGGCCGTTCGGTATCTTGATCGATGCGACTTGCTATAATGGCCGCAATGAACCACAAGATGACTTGTTTAAGAAGCTAGAGCTTCTTACCCCTTCAGAACTGTCACAGAACCTTACTCGTATCTATGTCTATAACATGAATAGCGCATTCAAGTTTGTCGACCCCGCTTATGACTATTGCGAGTTTCCTGCTAATAACAGCTGTAGGCGATGTTTCCGACGTTTACTGAGAGTGTGCACCAAGAACGAAAATGGTGTATTTAACCCCCAGAATGTCGAGTACCACTTGATAGGAAGTCTCCAGGACTTACAAGCACATTTTCATCTTAGCCAGCTTCACTTACCGAAAGAGACGATTAGTGTAGTAACCGACACTCGCTACGTGTTTCAGCCAATCACCCGCCTCTCAAAGTCAAAGGGTAAGATTGAAGTCATTATCAAGGTTGGAAGTCAGTTTGTGCAAGTCACCACCACCAAGAAGCAAGAGATCTTCGCAGGCTTTCGCATGGGAACAACGGTGAACGACATTTTCCGGCTCGGCGAAGTTGATGAAGCACCAACATCCATCCAGACGGAAGACGACTCGGCCTTTGGCCTACGTGCAGACAACGGAAAGATCGTGATGTACTTTACTAGTCCTAAGAAGTCTGATGTGCTCCAGACGATTCGGGGTGCCAAGGCCAAGCACGGCAAAGATAGCCGGTCTCATAAGTCGGTTGAGCGCCTCATCCGACCACAAGATGTGCCTGGCACGCTCTTGAACCTTTCACTTGCCAATTTGTCAAGCCACGACCACGTCTTGAGGCTATCCTCGTACAATCTTCTTGGAGCACTCTGCAGGGCCTTCAAGTTCAGCTCTGCTTCGAGAATTGTCTGCACTAGAGGTTAGTTGTGGAATACCCGAAATCACCGAACTCAAAACTTACTGGATTGTACTAGATGTATCTGTCCCTCTGGACCCAACTCGTTTTGTTGTGGACATCAGTAAGGAGTTGGCATTGAGCGAGCCGCAGTTAACGTCGGATTTCTTGACTGAATTCTTTGTTGGTTGGGAGAGCTTCCCCGACGAGCAGAAGCCCTTGAGTCTTGCCTACATGGCTCCTTGGCTTCCTGGACTACGGACCAATATTCTGACGAACGAGCTGGATGGCGAAAAAGGCAGGGAAAGGGTCGCAATCTTATTCCGAAAGCTAATCGACGTGACCGTTCAAGATCATGCACTGACCTTTGCACTGGAGCAATCAGTATGGCCAAGGATTGTTCAAGATGAGATTCTACTCGAAATGTTTCTGGACGAGCTTCTTAAGTCGGCCATGAGTTACAATACGCATGATGAATCATTGGAGGTCATCTCATCCATTGTCGTTGGTATCGGAACAGTCACACTGCGCGGCAAGATTCTCTCCCGACTTCGCAAGGCCCTCAACCGGTCGTCACTCCGCCCAACAAAGTACCTGCCGGACAATGCAGTCTGGGCTGAAATCTGCGTCTTGCTGCGGTTCTGCCTTGCATTGTCATTCGACAATGGGGTGCAATCTCAACTCTTTTTGCCGGAAATCTTTCACATTGTGACAATGCTGGCTAACACTGGCACTCAGGAGGTTCGGCTACTAGTTTATCGATTACTGGTGAACTCGGTTCATGCTGTGTGTACGTCCTTCAACTTGGACGACACAAGGTCTAGTAAACTGCGGGCAAGCTTAGATTTTATTTGCGACCCCCGTAGCGATATCTTTACCGCCCCTCCTGCTTTTCCTCGCGATGGCGCGTCGATATCGACCTCCCAAGAGGCAGGTCCCGCACTTGCTGCTACGGAGAACCTCGCGTCTGCTCTCTTTGAAATATGCTCCGTTGCTGCACCAACAGTTGACCTCGCGAATACATGGCGGTCAAGGTGGATGAGTCTGGTGGCAAGCACAGCGTTCCAAAACAATCCTGCTATCCAACCGCGTGCATTCGCGGTCATGGGCTGCTTGGCCAGAGAAGAGGTTGATGACGATTTGCTGTATCAAGTACTCGTGGCTTTGCGCAACAGCGTCAACCGATTTGGTGAGGACCACAACAGCGAAATGCTGGTCTCCATCGTGACGTCGCTATCAAAAATGATGGCCAAACTTCCATCGGCTTCACGTTATGGTCTGCAACTGTTTTGGTTGGCCATGTCACTAGTCCGGCTAGTACCTGCAACTCTCTTTAACTGCACTGCTCAGTTCCTTGAGGCGGTGTTGGCAAATATCAGTACTGGGGAAGAATTCCGAGGCGACAATATGGCACCGCTTCTTCTTCAAGGTAGAGCTCCGCTGGACGAAGCTGCCTTACCTCTAGAAGAGGTATATGGTGTTCATTTTGATCAGGATACCTTCCACCTTGCTGTTTGTGCGTGTCTGGCACGCGGTCTTACCGATACCATGACACGACAAATTACCATGCGAGTGCTGTCTTCGTTTTTGGAAATGACCTCGAACGTAGAAGGCAGGGATAGAGCCGAGGTAACGCAGAGCTCCCCCTACCTGTCTCTCCTGGTGGCGCGCACTGTAGCGCACGAGGAGTTCAAAGATAGCCTCTGGTCGGCTGGTATTAACGCTGACGAAATTGACCCTACGATTGCCACGCGCAACCTTCCAGATGTTGGTACAATGCCGGATAACATGTTGCTACTAATCACGGCTATTGAACTTGTTGACTTCCAGTATGTGGAAGACTCTGTGCAAACACGGAGCCTCGAATGGCTCAACAAACTTGCTACTGAACGGCCTACCGTGGTAGAACATCTGTAAGTCGGTCGGGTGATGTCATGAATTGGTTTTGTGATGCTGATTTCAAAACAAGATGCGGAGCTATTCGGTCGTTATTAGATGACACTTTGCTGCATAGCCAGAACTCGACAACTCTGAGGGCCGCCCACACACTATTACGCACACTATCGTCAAAACAACAATTCTCGAGAGCTACAGGTACCATGTCGGCGCTTACTGAAGTACTTACCTCAATGGGCTTTGGGGGGCTTTGGCGGTCTTGTTCTTTCGGATCAATGGAGGATGTTAACCGTGACTATCTCGAGCTGACAGAGAGACTAATAGAGGTAAGTCTATTAATTAAAGGAAATAATAAATTACTAATTATATTTTAGTTAATAATTATCTAGTTAATAAATAAGACTCTAATATTAAATATTAGCTATTTTTAAAAATTAAATATAATATATTTTATTTATATTAAGGTTTTTAAATAAGTAAGTAAATTATTATATAATATAATTAAAAGTAATTTATTTTATAATAGCTTTTAAATTTAAATAAAATAGCTAAAATTTAAAAAAAAAAAAGATTTTTAATAGTAATATAATTTATATTATTATATAGTATTTTTTTATATATTTATTATAAAATAAGCTATTATATAATATAATTAATAAGTAAGTAAGTTAAAAAAATAAGTTAATTATTTTTATTTTTATTTTAAATTTAAATTTAAATTTTAAAATTTTTTTAAAAATTTTAAATTAATTTTAAAATAATTAAAATTTTACTAGCTTATAATTAAGTTTTTTAATAATATATAAAGTTTTTTTAAATTTTTTAAAAAAAATTTATAACTTAAAAAATAAGAAATAATATATTTAATAAGTAAGTATCGCAAATAAGTAAGTATTATATTTTTTCTTATATCCTTTATTATTTATATAATAAGATTATTATAATCTATCTAATTAATTAAAATTATTTATTATACTCTTACCTAAATAACTCTAGAACTACCTAATAGGTCCTTATATTATACCTAGTCTTGCTATATATATTATAATGCTAAATACCTAGTCTAACTAACCTTTCTTAATTACTACTTTTTAATAATTTAGCCGCTACTTATATATTAATATCTATTTAATTAATTACTTATAATATATCTTATATATTTATAGCCCCTTTATCTTATATTTTAGTTCTTTTTGCCTTTTAGCGCCGGCTTAATATCTTATTTATTTCTTAAAGTTTTTTATTCTTAGCCGCTAATAAGGCAACCTTATATATAATTACCTTAGCTCCCTTTAAAAAAAACTTAAGAGCTTTAATAATTAACTCTAGGGAGCTATTATAATATTATCTAATTTATCTATTAAGGTATTTAAACTAAGATTTAGTTTTAATTGCTATTATTAGGGTCCTTAAAGTCTAGGGAGTTAAAGGTTTAGGAACCTTCCTAGGAGGCATTAAAGTTTATAACTATATATTAAGCTTTAAGATAATATTTTCTAGGTTAAAAAAAGTAAATCTGGTATTTTTAAAACCTTTTTAAATATTACTTTTTATAATAATAGCTTAAAAAGCGGTATAAAAGGCAAAAAGAAACTTAATCTTAGTAATATATATTATAAAGTATTTAATTAGATATTTTATTTCTTAATTATATGCCTTTTTAAGTGGCCTAAAATACCTAATATTAAGTAACTAGAGTAGATAAGATATATAAGTAGGCATATAAAATATAATAATATTATTAGCCTTATAATATTTCTTAAATTTAATAAAGTAATAACTTTTATAATTATTAAGAATAAGAAGATAATAGGGACTAATTAATTAGTTATTTATAGCTTAATTAAAATATTTTAGCTACTTAAAACTAAGTTTATTATTTATCTACCTATTTTAGCTTATTATAATAACCTAATTGCCTAAGAAGTTATATTTTTAGTATTAATATATAAGGTAATATCGGCCTGCACTAATAATAAATAGCGTAATTTATTAACCTTTCGTATTAATTACTTAGATTATAATAATCTATTCTTAATTTTTAGGCTATATTAATTTAGGTCTTTCTTGCCTTTTTAAACTTATAATAACTATCCCGGACTATATAATACCTATTATAAAGCTAGTCTTATTAAAGTTCTAAATATTATCTAATTAGATATTATATTTTGCAATTATATTTTATATAAGCCTAAACTAGTTATAAATAATAATTAGATTTTTATATTTAGCTCTCTAATAATTATATTTGCGAGATAATTATATTTTTAGTTTTAGTTATTACTTTATGAAGTTATAAGCTTAGCGCTTACTAATAGGTAATATATCGCGGTTTATAAAAAAAAAATTAGCTATTTCTTTTATAAAACATAATCGCAAAGGAAATCCTTGCGAATTTAAATTAAAAACAAATTAAATTATTATTTATTTCTCTAGATTAAATAGTTTTTATAAGTTTAGAATAAAATCGCGTTATATTTAAATACTATTATAGTAATAATATAATTTATACTTAGAGATCTTATATAATATTATAGCGTATTAAATAGTTAGTTTTAGGGTATTTTAAAAGGCCTAAAGTATAAAAAGGGTTTTAGCCTTAATTAAAGGTTATAATATAATTTCTAGTTAAAAACTAATTAATTAGATAAAAGTAATAATATAAAAGGGAAAAGTATAATACTTACTTATTTGCGATACTTGCTTTTTAAATATATTATAAATATATTATAATAAATGTTATATATTTTTATTTTATTTTAATTTAATATTTTTATAAAAAAATTAAAATATCTTAAAAGCTTTAATAATATTAATAATAATAATTTAATATCTAAGTTAATAGCTTAATAACTTAAATTAATAAAGTTACTTTAATTATAATTAAAATAATACTATTTTAATTAATTTTATTTAAAATAAATAGCTTATAAAATTACTATTAAATATATAAAATTTTACTTAATAAGTAAAACTTCCTTTAATTAACTAACTTACTTAATTATTAAACTTTTAATAACTTATTTAAACTTAATTTTATTAATTAAGTTATTTAAAATTAAGCTTATAAGTTTACTATTTAAGCTTTTATTTTTAATTAATACTAAAATATAAGCTTAAAAGCTAAATATAAAAAGCCTTAAAGATTTTATTAATTATATAATTTTTAAATATAAGGTTTTTTTTTTTAATAGCTCTTTTAAAAGCTAATAAAAATAGCTTAAAAAAAGGCTTTTTTTATTAAAAGAAAAAAGCATATAAAGAGCTGTAATACTAATTTTAAAAATACTTTTAATATAAATTTAAAAAATTAAATAATATAACTTATAAGCTTATATACTTAAGCTAAGGCTATAATTTTTTATATTATAAGAAAAAAATAAAAATAAAAAATAAGTATTAAAAATAAAAGTTTTAAAGAAATTATATAATTAAGTTTTAAAATTAAAAATAGCTATTAAGGTTAAAGTTTTATTTAAAGAAATATATATTTTAAAAAAAAGTTTATATTTAAAAATTAAAAAAAAGTAATTTTTAATATAGAAAAGTATTAAGTTTAATTAATAAGATATTATTTACTTAAGACTATTATATTATTATATAATATAATAAAAAATAATTAATAATAATATATTATTATATAATATAATAAGAAATAATTAATAGTAATATAAATAATAGTATTAATTAAAAAAATAAATATTATATAAGTAGATTTTATTAGCTAAGTAATTTTTTAAAAAGTTTTAAAAAAATAAGCTAAGTATATATTATTATATTATTAATAACTCTAGTTAAATTATTATTAAATTATTATTAATTACTTTTATTATATATAATTATATAATAACTTAGAGGTTTATTAATTTTAATACTTTTTTATATTAGAAGATATTAACTTTTTCTTAAACTTTTATTTTAATAAATCTTTTTAATTAAAAGAATATTATACTTTTTAAGCTATTTAGTTTATTTCTTATTAAAAGTTAGCTTTTAATAAAACTTAATTATATAATCTCTTTAAATAAATCTCTTTTATTAATACTTATTTCTTATTTTTTTTTTTATATAAGTTAAAATTATAACTAGCCTAGTTATTATACTTTTTAATTAGCTTAATTATATATATAATTTACTTAGATATATAAGCTTTTTAGCTATATTTATTAGTTTTTTAAGGCATTAAGAAATATATTATTTAAGCCTTATAGTAAGCCTTATATAAGTTTTCTTTTTAATAAATATAACTCTTTAAAAGTTATATTTATTAAGTTAGAAAAAGGCCTAATAAAAAAAGGACTTTATAGCTAAAAATTAATAAATTAATTTATTTTTTAAGCCTTAATAAGTATATCTTTTAAGCTAGTATCTTACTAGCTTTTTATTTTAATACCTTAAAGTTTTTAAAAAGTAAGATTTTTAGCTTAGATTTAATAGCTTTAATACTAAAATTAAGGCTTTTATAATAAGTTATAAAATTAAGTTATAAGCTTATATATTAAAAAAAAGTATATATTTTAGCTAGAATTATAGTTAGTATTGTTAATTAAAAAGTAACTTAAATAATTAACTTATAAGTTTAGTCTTATATAAGTTAATTAATAACTTAGTAAGTTAAAAAGTAAAAGTTAAAAAAAGACTTATTAAACTAATAAAAAAACCTTATATTTATTACTAGTCTTATAAGATATTTACTTTAAATAAAGTTAATTAAAATAATAAAGTTATATAATATAGCTAAAAAGTAATTTTATTAATTTAATATATTATATTACTTATAGCTTAGGTTTAAAGTTATTATTATTAAAACTCTTATAAGACTTTAAAATATTTAAATTTCTTTATAATTATTTATTAAGTTATATTAAAAAAAATATTATTAATAAAAATAATTTCTTTAAGGCTTAATAGTTAAAAGCTTAAGGCCCTTATAAGTAATTATATAAAAGTTATAAATTTTAATTTTAGTAAAAGCTATATTAATTTCTAACTTTTTAAAAAGAAATATTATTACTAGGAATTAAACTTTTAATCTTATAAGTTAAAAAAAAAGCTTTATAAGTAAATACTTTTAATTATTATATTATATATTTTTTTTATATTAAAAGATTATAATTAATTAGGCGCTAAGGCCTTATATTTAGCTCTTACTTTTATAATTACTTATTAATATTATTATTAATATAATTAAGTTTAATTAGTTATATTAAAAATTAAATTTATAATTTATAAAAAATAAATTAAATAAATCTAGTTAAATTATTAAATTTAATTATTAGGGTTAAAATATTAAAAAAAATAGTTTTTTTACTTTATAAAGTATTTTTTTATTTAACTTTTAAGTATTTTTTATTATTTATATTATAAAAAAAAAAAAAAGTTTTAATTATAAAATAAGTTTATATTATAATATAATTAAATTTTTTTTTTTTTTTAAAAAAACTTAATAATAACTTTTAAAAGAGATTTAAATAAGCTAATAATATTTTTTAATAATATAAATAATAGTAACTTTAAGCCTAGATTAAGTTATTAATATATTATATTAATAAGGCTACCTTTTAGCTATATTATATAATTTTATAGCTATTTTAATAAACTTTATTTTAAATAAATAGCTTATATAACTAGCTAAAAAGTATAAAGTTTTTTTACTTATTTAATAAGTCTTTTTTTAATTTTCTTTTTATAACTTTTTAAGTTTTTAATTAAATTATCTTAATTATTAACTAATTAGCTAAGCTATTATTTTATTAGTTAGTATTTACTTATAAAATAAAATAAAGGTAATATATTATTTATAAGTTAACCTCTAAGCTTTTACTTTCTAGGTTAACTTATTAAGTATTTAATTAATAAGCTTATTATAATTTTAGCTAAGATACTAACTTTAAATAGCTATAGTTTAATACCTTATAGTCCCTACCGCAAAGACTTTTAACTAACTAACCTAGGTAATATAGCTAGGGCTTATAAGACTAAATTTTAATATATATTTAATATTTTTTATAATTAATTTATAGAGATTAATAAAGAGACCTGCTATAAGCTATATATAAAAATAAATTAAAAAGGTTAAAATAAATAAAATTAAGTTTTAAATTTAAAAAAAAAAAACTAAAATTAAGCTTATAATTTTTAAATATAAGGTTTTTGTATTATTAATTTTTTAATTTATATTAATAATTATAATAATTATATTAAATAGGTTAATAAGAAGTAATTATTACTTATAGGGCTAATAAAAAAGCTAGCTTATAATTAATAGTATAATAATATAAAAAAGGGCTTTTTAAATACCTTAAAAGAAAATAAAAAAAAACCTAGAGATAAGAGGGTATAAAAAGTAGCTAATAAACTTAGTTATAATAATATTTATAGTTATAAAAAAGCTATAAAAATAGGAAATAAGTGCTAAAACTTTAGTATTTTAAAGGGATTATTTAATTAAGTTTAAAAAAGTCTATTAAAATTAGGATTTTATTAAGAAAATATATATATTTAAGAAAGAGTTAGTGCTTAAAGTTAAAATAAAGCTAATTTTTAGTATTAAAATAATAATATAATTTAATTATAATTTTAAAAGTTTCTTAAAAAGATTTTTTATTAATTTTATTTTATTATGTTTAAAATAATAAAATATTTAAAAATAAGTTAAGTTTAGTTATATAATATAATAACTTATTTACTTTTTTAATTTATTTATTTATTAATTATATTAATAAATAATTATAATTAATTAAATAATTTAAATTTATTTTAAAATTATTTTATTTTAAAAAAGATTTAAATTATAAAATAAATTTATATAGTAATAAAACTTTTTTAATTAAATTATTATTAAATTATTATTAATTTCTTTTATTATATATAGTTATTTAATAACTTAAAAGCTTATTAATTTTAATACTTTTTTATATTAAATATTAAATCTTATTAACTTTAAGTTCCCTATTAAAATAATTATTTATATTATTACTAGTTAATATTAGCTGCTATAATATAGTTATATAACTCTATAATAAATCTTATATTAAATAAGTAACTTTTTAATTAATTAAACTTAACTGCTTTTAATATTAAAAGTTAGCTTTATTTTAACTTTTAGTATTAACTCTTTTTTATAATATATATATATCCTTTTAAAATCCTAACTTTAATAGACTTTTTTATAAAACTTAACTAAATAATTCTTTTAAATTATAACTTCTTTATAACTATAAATATAATTATAATTAAGTCTATTAGCTACTTTTTATACCCTCTTATCTCTAATTTTTTCTTATTTTTTTTTAAGATATTTAAAAAGTCCTTTTTTATATTATTAAGCTACTAATTATAAATCAGCCTTTTTATTAGTTTTATAAGTAATAATTACTTCTTATTAACTTACTTAATATAGTTATTATAATTATTATTATAAATAAAAAAGTTAATAAGAAAAAGAATTTTATATTTAAAAATTATAAACTTAACTTTAGTTTTTTTATTTTTAAGTTTTAAAGCTAATCTTAATTGCCTTAACCTCTTTAATTTAGTTATAATATATAGCTTATAGCAGGTCTCTTTATTAGTCTCTATAAGTTAGTTATAAAGGGTTTTTAAGTATATATTAAAATTTAGTTTTATAAGCCCTAGTTATATTACTTAGGTTAGTTAGTTAAAAGTTTTTATAATAAGAACTCTAAGTAGGTATTAAATTATAGCTGCTTAAAGTTAATATCTTAGTTATAACTATAATTAGCTTATTAATTAAATACTTAGAGGTTAATTTATAAGTAATATATTACTTTTATTTTATTTTATAAGTAAGTATTAACTTGCGAAGTAATAGCTTAGCTAGTTAGTTAATAATTAAAATAATTTAATTAGAGACTTAAAAGGTTATAAAATACAAATTAAAAAAAGACTTATTAAATAAGTAATTTAAGAGATTTTATACTTTTTAGCTAGTTATATAAGCTATTTATTTAAAATAAAGTTAGTTTAAATAGCTATAAAGTTATATAATATAGCTAAAAATAATCTTATTATTATAATATATTAATAACTTAACTTAGGCTTAAGGTTATTATTATTTATATTATTAAAAAATATTACTAGCTTACTTAAATTTCTTTTAGTGGTTATTATTAGGTTTTAAAAAAAATAACTTTAAGTATTAATTTTATTTTTATAAAATATTTTTTTTATTAAAACTCTTATTTTAATAAAAATTTTTATAAAACTTAATTATATAATTTCTTTAAAATCTCTATTATTAATACTTATTTCTTATTTTTATTTTTAGTAATTCTTTTTATATAGTTTAAACCTAATTAATATTACTATTAAAACTACTATTAATTAATTTTATATTAGTTATTATATATAATAAAGAGTCTATTAAGTTATATAATCTTAATTAATTAATTATAAATCTCTTATACTAAAGTTAGTTTTTAACTTTATAACTTAACTTTTAGTATATAAACTTAATAGAGTTAGTTAAGTTAATACTACCTAAAGTTAACCTTATTAATTAAGCTATTATTAAGCTATAAGTTTATATAAAGGCCTATATTATTAATATTACTATAAGTCTATTAGATATATTAAAATCTCTTTCTTAAAGTTATTATTTAATATAATAAAAAAAAATATATTTTATTTATTTTAATTTCTTAATATTAAATACTTTAAGCTATTAGAAAATATATATAATTAAAAAATAAAATATTTAATTAGATATTTTATAACTTATATTTTAAAAACTAAGTTTTATTTTATATTTTATATTATATTTAAAGCTATTTTTATAAATAATAATATATAAAAAAGTTTAAAAAAAGCTAAATTTATTTTATTTAATTTAAAAATTATAATTTTAAAGCTTAATATATAGCTATAAACTTTAATACCTTTAAAAAAGGATATAAAATTATTAAATTTTTAGGCTTTAAAGACCTTAAAAATAGTTTTTAAAATTAAATCTTAGTTTAAATACCTTTATAAATAAATTAGGCACTATTATAATAGCTCTTTAAAATTAATTCTTAAAGCTTTAATATTTCTTGTTAAAAAAATAATTATAATAATATATAAGAATGCCTTATTAAGAAATAAAATTTAAAACTTTTAATAAGTAAATAAAATATTAAGTTAGTGCTAAAAGGCAAAAAAAACTAAGTTATAAAAAAGAAGTATAATAATTATATAAAAAGTATTATAAATAATTAATTAGATAGATACTAATATATAAGTAATTATAAAATTATTAAAAAGTAATAATTAAGAAAGATCAGTGCAATTAAATAGTTAATATTATAATATATATAATAAAGCTAGGTATAATATAAGAACTTATTAAGTAGTTTTAAAGTTACTTAAGTAAAAATATAATAAGTAGTATTAATTAATTAAATAGTTTTATAATTATTTTAAAATAATTTTTATTTAAAAAGCTAGGAAAAATATAATATATATTTATTTATAATATATACTTATTAAGTATATTATTATATTATTAAAAAATAACTTAAAAAAAATATAAAATTTAAATAGTTAATATTAAAGAAAAAAAGGCTTTTTATAGCTAAGAAAAAAAGCTTATTATTTATATAATAAGGTTAGTAATTACCTAAAAATATAATATTATTATATTTTAAGGTTAAAAAAAAAGAATTATATAAAAATTATTAGGTATAATACTTATTATATAAATAAATAACTATAATTCTTTTTAAATATATAGCTTTTATTTATCTCTTTAAGATATTAAATTAGGTAACTATATTTATATAAATAGGTTAGGAGCTTAACTGGGATCTCGCTGGGGCCTATAGTTCTATAAGGCTTATTTATATTCCAAGCTTCCCAATACCTAATGACGACTTTCTGAGGATTCAAAGGAGCGGCATTAGGTTTGGGAGTCTCACAGTTCGATTAACAGCCTTTACCACAGAAATCAGACATCGTGCCACAGAAACCGTGCTGCGAGCAGCACACGTTCGAGGGACAATCTTGACCCGGAGTTTTGGCATATTGTCCACACTCAGCTTTCGCATCACAGTGAGATTGACAACCTTTACCGCAATACTTGGGGCCATAACCACACCAGCCATCCTCGCCACAGCAAGCTTTGTTTGAGCAAGGCTTATCAGGGCCGCAAGTATAGTCGTCTTGACCAGGTGAAGGCTTAACGGCTGCCAAAGCTTGGGGCACGACAGCAGCGCTCTCGGCGCGGCGATTGTGATGATGATGAAGCTGGTGGAGGTGATGATGTCCGTGAGCATAAGCTACCTCGGGGTAAAGGAAAAGAATACAATAAAGAAAAAGAATGGATATCACTGAGAGTGGTTGCCACGGATGGCTTCGAGACCCCGCCATGGCTGTACTGTTTTCCCCAAAGAAATTTTAAAATGAGTGACAAAGAGATAAAGACGGTAAGAAAAAAGGATATTCTTTGAGAAAGTAATTATATGACAGTGATCGTGAGACTGAGTCGAGGGGAAACGGTTCTTTACCATCTGCTCCTTCAGCAAATGTTTCCTATCAATATTCATCCCACCCCAGTCGCTGATCTGAAAATCAGGGTCCTCCCGCTCCATGGGCTGACTCCTTTAGTCCACTCGTCGACTGTAACCCTTAGTAAAACCCCATCTGTTGGTTCTAGTCATTTGGGACCTGGATCCAACAAAAGTTCTACAGATATAGTAAAGCTTGGCCCACTCGGAGGGAGTCGCAATTACCGATGTCTTGTCAAAATCTGTTCTAAGTCCACTCTAAGACCGTTGCAAAACAGTGGCATGATAATAGTATCCAAACTCTTTACTATCACTGGTTCTACTAGTAACTAGTTGCACAATGTTTGGGATATTACATGGTAATACAGGCCGGAGGGGTGGTAAAGGGCTACGGCCGGGATCCATAAGTCGGCTTTTCGACGCCGATGAGGCGACTTGGCATAGTTAGTTGATACTAGTGTTATATGGTTCCACCCCCAAGACATTCAAAAGCCGTTATCCAACCGAGCGAGCGAGTCATCCATCCAATCATTCTAAGCACGATTCATACATTTCGGAGGACGGGTCCGCCCGTCTTAGACTAACCCTTTAAATTAAGCCTATTTCTCTCTACTCACCGTTAAGAATGTCTCGTCAATGGTAATCTCGCCATCCTACCTCAGCCTAGCCGAGCCCCCACAAGATGTTTAGTCCCGGATATGGATACAGTTAAGCTACGCTAACAAGCTCGGCCCCAAGCTGAGACCTCGGATGTTCTTGTCTGCATGCCCTATGCACAACCAACAGCGACCATCACGTATCAAAGCTGTACCCGTGCTCCGAGAGGTGATCATTGAATATCATGCCAAGATCGTTCATCTCCGGGTTACCCGCCATCCGTTGTTTTCCGCGGCAAGAGCTGAAAAAAACGCTCTTCTTTTTTCGCCCGAAGTGGAACTGATAATCTAATGGATCGATTGTTTGTGGATATGTCATATGATGCAGGGGCTTAGTCCTTGGAAATTCAGCTCTGCTACTATATCTCTCTAGAGCTCGGTTGAATTGCATGTCTAGTTTCCCTCTCATATCATATTAATACTGTTTGTTGAAGTCCGCTGTCTTCCATGCTCGACAGTTATCATAACCCTATCTTTCATTCTTTACACAGCAGGCTCATGCCGGTCGCATCATGAGAGCTCTTTCCGCATTCAGTCCTCTGTTACTGGCTGGGCTTCCAACAGCCGCGGTTTCTCACGCTCAGGAGCCACTGAAGACCTGCGAGCTGTATCCAGTGAAGTCTGGTGACTCGTGCTACACCATCACCAGGAAAACCAACGCTACATACGCTCAGATCATTGCCTGGAACTCACAGATCGACAAGCAGTGTGCGTAAGTTCATACCGAGAAAGAGTTGTTCTGATAATTATCTAATGTTGACATAAAGAAATCTTGCAAAGTTTGTGGGCAAAGATATCTGCGTCAGTAACCCGGACGGCAATTTCTCAATCCTGCAAAACTCTTACGGATCAGTTGAGATTGTTACCACTACTGCGTACGTATAACATGACCTGGTGAAATCGATCTTCTTACAATATTCTATAGGCCAGTTCCAAAGCCAACACCCGATCGAACATCAGGCAGATGCGCTGAATATCACCTTGTTACCGCAGGGGAGGACTGTAGCGATTTTACGCTCAAGTATGAGATCACGCTTAAAGACTTGTATGTTTACTTACTTCGAGTTACGTGTTACTGTTATCTAACGAAACAAGCATCTTCTTGAACCCTCATGTCTGGGAAAACTGCACGAATGTATACAAGGACTACTACTATTGTGTTCGTCCAGTTGGATACATCTCAACCTACCCCGGTTATCTTCCAACAACAGATACAAGGGAATGGATTCAGGTATCAGGCACGCCCCACCCAGGTGGCGGTTCTCCGTTTGATCTGCTTGAAAAGACTCCGGCGATTCCAATTGCCAACGACACACGTCAAGATTGCGAGCAGTAAGTTGAAATGATTTGGAGATTAACATCAGCACGGCTTCTGACTTTGCTTTTCATGACAGGTACATTTTCCTCCGAAACATTACCGAGGTGCCATTGATAGCCAATTGTTGGGGTATGGCAAGGGTATGGGATGTCACTCCAGAGGTAGGCTCACACTTCACCACATCCCAAGCACCATAAACATACATCCGACCACTATCCTCATTTCCATCGCTATCTCCGACCTTCTATCATTTCTTGAGTTCCACTAACTATGGAGAAGGAGTTTGTTCTTTGGAACCCTTCACTGGGTGACAGCTCGAAGAAGGATTCGGGTTCTAACCCATACAACTACCCCTGTACCCTTTCGGAGAGTGTGTCTTACTGCGTTCAACTTGAATTCCCTACTCCGAGTCAGTAGTCTTACCAAAGCCTTTGATATGCAGTGAGAGCTAATTCAAGCCTCTAGCCCCGCAAAAAGAAGAGGCCCCTCCTAGTCCACGTGCAGCCGGTGAAGTGCAGAATTGCACTGCTTGGTGGGCTACAGATGATGGCTATTCATGCGAGGACTTCCTTTCGATGACTTGGCTTGAGATGGATGATTTCTATCGCATGAATCCGTCTGTCAAGAGTGATTGCACTGGTATGGCCATTGGCACGTACTACTGCGTTTCAACAAACGCAGATGGCAGCCCGCCGGGCATGGATTTCTACGACTCCCCTGCAAAGACCACCACTACCTCCGCAGGCTTCCCCAGTCCTACTCCCATCCAGGGAGGCATGGTTGACAACTGCAACAAGTTTCATCAGGTCAAAGATACAACAACATGTGACGGAATTGCCAAGTACGACAAGATCTCAATGGCAGATTTCTATAAATGGAATCCCAAGATCAAATCGAGCTGCACTAACCTGCAGTTGGGTGCCTACGTATGTGTCGGTGTGGCCGAATCGTCAGCCGGATCTACGACTACTTCAAAGGCCACATCCACGACGCCAACGAACGGTGTCACCACACCCACGCCTATCCAGTCCGGAATGGTATCTAATTGTAACAAGTTTCACCCTGTCAAGAGTACGACAACATGTCAGGGCATTGTGGACTATAATAAGATCACAATGGCTGAGTTCCTTAAATGGAATACTGGTATCTCCTCAAACTGCAATAACCTTGCACTGGGTACATATGCTTGTGCCGGAGTGATTGGAGGGTCAGCATCATCATCATCATCGACTACCACTACCGTTGGCGGGGTTTCTACACCTACACCTACACAAGCAGGTATGGTCAAGGGTTGCACTAAGTTTCACTATGTGCGCGACACCACAACTTGCCAAGGGATCCTGGACTACGAGAAGATCACCATCAAGCAGTTCTACAAGTGGAACCCTGCAGTTAAGAGTGACTGCAGTGGCCTTTGGACCCAGACATACGCATGTGTGGCGGGGCCCTGAGGAGGACTTATATATTAGCAACGCCTTGACTTTGGATTCGAAACCATTACATTAGCTATGCAAAGATAGGGGTTTGTTCTTATTGTTGTCCTGTTAGTTGTTGAGCGATGAACTGACCGGGACGGAAGGCTTGTTAAGGCCATCACCGCTATGCCCGTAGTTATTCGATTCTCTATAAATACAGTTTAACAGGTTGATATACGTCTTTTATTTGTAATATGGAACTCGATGATATGATAGGTACAGCACCTATCATGCGTTGACGATGAGAAAGTCCCAAATTTCATCCTGCTGCATCGCAACCTAATTACTGCTAATTTTCATATCAGAGCTCGCGATAGGTTTCCACCTCGTAGCTAAACTCTCAATACTGAATCCTTTCAGTTTTTAACAAACTCGTTGAAAAGCGCCAATTCATCAAATCTTTGAGCCGGATCTTGCGCACGACCATCATGTTTAGATGTCATGGCGACTTCAAAATCCACTATGCAGGAAGCAGCAACGTCAGCCAGGTTGTGGTGGTGTGCTCGTCGCTGGAGTTCTTGCATAAATTCACGAGCCTCTCCATTCGACATCATGCCCGACCCCATGCCTATAGCCATATGCGCCTGTGCAACCTTTCCGATGAGAACGACTTCAAGCGCATACTCTCGGTTACTTCTGTAAATGGACGGAATAGGTCAAGGATGATAACATGAAAATATGCACTAAGATCGAATTAGTCTTCTGTGGAATTGTGGCACATGTAATGTTGACATACTGAAGAACAAACACGTGCGAAAACTCCTGCTCCTTTCGCGTCATACTCTGATTTAGACTGCCTGCCCACGACAAAAGCTCTTGATACTTGGGCTCGGCAAATGCCAAGGGAATAGCGTCTGGCAGAAAATTTCCGTCTTTCCTTTGATGTAGTGCCTAATCCGTTGTGCAATTACCCAAAATCTACACCATTCACTGAAGGTGTGGCCTAAGTACTCGGGTTGAGGTTGAGAAACCCAACTACCTGGTGAAACACCGCCTGACAAGCCAGGTATGGAAAGAATTGGCGGGAACTCAATCAGCTCTTCCTTGTAATAGCTCGCATAAACACTACTAGAATGTCAGCTCGAAATGGAAATCGACATTTATGACCAAATATAATTACCTTAACCAAGTATAGCAACCCCATGCTGCATGATTGGAAGCTCTGAGTGTCCTCAGAGGTAGTTTATCGAGCTTCCGTGAGAGGGCTTGCGTATGACTGGCTCCGATCAAGCACATTCGCTCCGCCATATGGCGTCCATCAGCAAGTAGTTCCGAAGAAATCTCTTCTTTCCCTTGTATCATCGTGGCTATCCCCAAGGTCATCAATGCGGCAAGGTTAGTGACTGGGTCTGAGGATCTCTCAGTTTTCCAAAGGGCTTCTGCCCCGCTCAGAAAAGCCGTCGCGAGTGGACAAGCTCGGGAGTCGAGGGAAAAGAAGCACAACTAGCAGCTGATTGTTAACAAGATGCTCGCAGGAAATCTCAGTGTCGACGTACCGAAGCTAAACAGAGCAAATAGCTGACAAGGAAGGAGGAACAAAATTCCAAGCGACCGTCAACGAGGTCGTCAAGAAAGGTGGATATATCGAATGTGCCGATTTTAGCATGTTCGTTCCCAAAGTACACAGAAATTAAGCTAGCCGCAAATTCGTCGCTTAACGGGACTCGAGTCCAGTAGTGAGAGTTCACGTCTCCAAGTCTCGGATCACAGTATACCCTGTTCTGAACAGGTCCCGATACGGGCGAGTTTTGACGGCTGCTGATGCCCCGAAGAGGAGATGGTGGCCCACAATCGAGACATCTCGACAAGCTGTCAGGAAAGGGATCTATCGCATGTGCGTCATTATTCTCAAGCAGCGAGTTTGTAGAGACGTATGGAAGAACATATTGTGTACGCCTCTCAAATATGCTGCCTACGTCAATAGCTGAAGTATCAACTTCCGAAAGAGCTGGATAGGCATTCCCATGCAGCACCGCTAACTCGGACTCGAAGGTAGACGGAGTGAATGGAAGTGCCGTACGGGCAGCCTCGATATCAGATGGCCGCGTTGGCGTCATGGAGTCCTGATGGAGGATAAGACCGCCTCTAGATCTGGAGTCGATTTCAACCGTCGAAGTACTGTGAGTGCTTCGTCTTCGTTTGCAGATTGGAGACGTTCTAACACGTCCTCATGCTATTGAAGGCGATTTTGGAGCTCGGCAATTTGGCGCTCCATATCGATCCGACGCGCCTCACCTTTCCTACTTATCTCATAGATGCACGTCTCGCCGCGCTGCCTACATCGATAATAGCTTGGCCGACCACCATCGCACTACAAATGGATAAGAAAGCCGAAGGTTAGTTTGCGAGTGGAATATTCTGAGTGGGGACGAACTGAGGTCTTCTTACGGCGGCATCTGTTACACGCAACCCAAGTGCCGATTCTTTTCTTCTTGGCAATTGATGAAGTTGACGCCCTCATCCTTGGCTTGGCGAAACGGTGCCGGCAGAATTCTTCTATGATACGATCCCATCACGACGGTAGTATGGCATTATATTAGGATGAACGAAGCGCCGACGAAGGCAATCTAGTTCATCCGCTTGCGAGCGTGTGGTGGCGAAAGTGGTCGTACTTTGAAGGCGGGGACTAGGAATGGTGGCTGCTTAGTTGACCTGTCAAGATATTATTCAACTGACTGTTTGAAGACAAAGGCCTCGTACACTCGCATAAACTTCAAGGCAGGATAAATTGATAGTATATGATCTTTGGAAAAATAGTTTTGCAAGTATATGAATGAGAAGTTGTCGTCACGATAAAACCACTAGTTAAAGGCCGGCTAGTTAGATTGGGCTGAATGACGGAGGACACCGAAGGCTCCCATTGGCTAGACATGATCTCATATTCTTTGCCCTACTCACAAAGATCCGTTTGTACCTCGTTACACTGCTTGTCTAAGTCAGACCTCTTGTGTGAATGTTAACTAAACGTGGGTTGTTTCTGCAGCTTGTTTTAAAGACATTATTATATATAAATCAAAACTTTCTCTCGGATAAGTAGCGCTTATTTAACTACTTAGGATATCAAGTAAAATTATTAGGTAGGGGAAAAGGAAATTCAATTTATGCTTATTTAAATTGTTTGAAAAAGGATTTTGACCATCCAGCTTATAAATAAATTTTATGTTTCAATAAGTAAAAACTCACACTTTAACAATACTATACGCGTAAGGCTGAGTTAAGAGTGATGATACTTCAACCAAGCCGGCTGACCAAAGAGACTACCTAGAGACAAGAGACAAGAGAAAACGCCAGGTGTAGAAAACTCGGCTGTTTGCCCATTACCCCTTTGGACTCAGGACATCCGATGCCAAGGCCCTGTATGATTTACTTATCTAGCGGCTACGCTACAGGTGCCTGCAGGAAAAGGGGCGATCGCTAACAAAACTGCTTTGAGGTCCGTTTTGTTGGTGGGGTTGAAAGAAGCCTGCAGCTACGACCAGCTGGCAGCAGCTTACCTATCACAATCGAACCTGGAGTCTAGGGTATGAGGTGGCTTGCTTCTCATGTAGTCTTTGATTGGAGGATGTCCCAGGTATATGCACTGTCAAGCCTTCGTACAGGGCGATCCTTGTTCAGCCGACAGTTGATTGGACAATCAATGTGACGAGCTGTTGGTTGCGCACGGCAAACAAACAAGGCTCCCGAAACAGAGAATCCTTTGTCTCCCACCAACCTGGTTTTCCATCATGTCCATCATTCTGAACGTGATGTCCTGCACGAAGATTTCTGAAGCTTAGTACTTCCCTCCATCCCTTCATCACCCCTTATCTATGCAGATATACTGAACTGCCTTGACATCTTTCTCTCTTAGTACCGATTTTCATCATGAACGACATCTTTGACGACGCAAACACTATACGCCAGAGGTGCGAGGCACTGCTAGCTGCAACGAACCAGATCAGGTCTCCAGCAAACATCGCTCGACAAGAACGACTCGAGTATCTCCAACGGTCGATCGAATACGAACTGAAATTTACCCGAGCTGACACTCTCGGCAACGTCAATGCTGGGCCCATCACACAGTTGATCTTGGAGAAAGCGCGGCTTGAGGACGAGATCGAGCGGGACAAGAACGACTACACGCAGAAACTCCAAGACGCCCATGACCTTCTAGCCAGCAGTTTCCAAAGCATTCGCTCACGGTCAGCTCTTTCTCGTAGTACTTCGGGGCCCTCACATGGCCATACTCATGCCGGCTCGATCCCCACACCATCGCGAAGTTCCTTGTCTCGGCAGAGTAACCCTCAATCGCCTCACTTCGAGATCCAGCCACCAGGCTCAAGCCTAAATCTCCGAGGCCAAAGTGGCCATGAAGCGGACCATCAAGGTGACCCGGAACGCGATACGAACTCTCATCAGCCACTACTTATGGGTTCCGAAGACTATTCTTCAAACACCGCTCAAGGTCGCCACTCGACCCGAAGAACCGCCTCCACCGTCCCTTCGATTGAGAATCGCCCAGCTAAGCGTTCCCGACAAAATGAGGAGCGGAGAGAAGTCGTCGAGGTAAACGATGTGAACAATAACGCTCGTCGTAGTGTAGCCGACGACAATCCTGCGAATCCAGGTCGTGACAGTTGGCCCACAGCAGCAGCATCTGCTCAGCGCACGAACAGAAAGAAAACAAGGGGACGAAAGCCTAAGCCTAAGCCGCAACAATGGATAGCGCCTACCAGCTACACTGATCTTGACCCTCGGATTCGCGATCTGAAACCAGGAGACATCGCCGCCGTCCGATGGGGAAGGGCTATTCAATTTACTCCGGTCATGATCTTACCCTGGGGGAGATTCAAAAGATTCAAAATCGACAAGACATTGGACCATACAGGGCTCAATGGGAGCATCCCAAATTGTTATGAGGGAGCACGCCATGATGATGTTCATCCTAGGCCATGGGCAGCAGGATTCGAAGACAATGGACGATCAGCTCATAGACGCTCACTTCCTGCTTGGTTCTTCGGAGTAGAGGAGGACTTTCCCTGGTTATGCGAAAGCGGCTGGGTCAAGTTGAATCAGTTGAAGGTATATGACGAGAACTGCCCGCTTACTATCAACAAAGAGGCAGTCGCAGAGTACATTGACTGCCACGCAGAACATCACCGGGAATTGGAGGCGACAGCCGCCGCTGAACGCGCTGCTGAAAATGAACCTGCAGAGCATGAGGATCTCGACAGAGATCTTCCCGAAGATGATGAACAGGGCCAAAGTCATGATTCGCGTAGAATTATGTGGGCATCGAGCTCTGAACCTGAAGACACAAGCAACCGCCAGTCAGGATGTCAACAGGGACAGAACGGGGCTGTCACTGAGCGAAATCGAGACCAAGCTGTCAAGTCTGAGGACGAACGCGTCATTGATACCGGATCAACGAGGGCAGCGATCACAGGCCCGATCTCTTGTCGTTCCACTAACAGTGATTGGTCCCGGTTCCAGGGCTCCTTTGCTGGCCCATCCTCTCACCGGTTCCGCTCATAAGGGCCTTGTGGAGATACCGATATATTCGTTGCTATGTCAGCTTTCTACATACTCTTCAAAGCCGCAAAGGGCTGCCCATCGAAGGAGGCGAGAGTGTTTCTAAATATTGAGTTGCGAGATAACGATTCTGTACGATGATGACTGTGGTTTGGTACAAAGACATCACTTTGTTGGCATTGGTTGTGGATTTGTTGTAGCTGAACAGGCAAGGAAGAAAAAAACGGCATTGTCGGCTGGACACAGGGTGAAGCTATTGTGTATGTATTTCACAAGTCAAGTTCTTGGTGTTTACGTAATGAATCAAAGCGCACTTGGCGTGCCTGAGAATATATCCCACGGTCTTCATAATAAGAGTGCCCACCTTTTATGTTTTTCTGGCATTTACTTTAAACTGCATTGGTTCTTCTAGATGGCCTGTTTTATTTGCAGCACAGAATTCACGAGAAGAATTTCTCCATGAGAATTCACAATCTCAGGTATCGAGACAAGATGTCGTTGTCTGAATGTACTTCAGGAACTAAACAACGACGCATACGTATTTCGGATTCAAGTTATGCGCAAAGCTGCTAAGGCGTTCGGGACGAGTACCCCAACTAGTTGAAGTGAAATCGGACTGCAGAACGAGTCAGTTCCGAGGTCAGCAAGTCCAAGTTGACTGAATGATCGCTTCAGAAGCGAGGTTCTTGTCCGTAGTGCCGGCTAACTCAACGTGCAAGTGCAGGAGAGGTCATCGGGCTCGAATGCTGCCCGCTTTCCCCTTCTCGCTGTTTTAACATTTTTTTTGATATTCCTTGCTGTGTTTCTGTTTGCATGGCAACTACTTACATCTCCCCAGTCTTAGCTCACACTATGCTTGGCTTCGCTTCTTATCTGGCTCTACTAATCGTGAATATGGTGTTTCCCGGTAATTCATGACCAAAGTGTTCCAGTCTCAATGTCAGGGCAGGTTGCAAGGGGGAATAAGTGGGACATATGTCTGGCGTACAATAGAAAATGTGGGATAATTCCTCTTCAGACGACTAGGTAATCAAAGATGTACCGATACAATGCATATAGTGATCAATTTGTAATTTCACATTTGGTATTCATTATCTATAAACTCAATGCTAGCCTTGACGATTCCACCTCTTCATTAATCCACCTCATTAAGTGTCCATTCCTTTCAGTCATGTCAAAGTCATTAAACCACTACTACGCCACTTAAACGGCCTTGATGCTTGTGAAGCTACCAGAGTGGTCGCCGTAGATGTACTCCCTCACAGTCTTAGTTGTGGGAGCGTCACCACCGGCGTAGTCAACAATGGAAATGCTCTTGTAGTAAGCGTTGAAAGGACCCTTGGAGTAGTCGGCAAGACCACCAGCCCACTGGATAGTACCCTCGGCAGCGTCAGGAGAACCAGCAGTCCAGGTACCAAGCTTGACCTGCATGGGAGTCTGGGGGAATGCGGAACCACCCTTGGCATCGGCGTAGTTGAGCGTTCGGACGACAGTGTTGTCAATAATCCAGTCGATCTTGGAGGGTGTCCAATCAATGGAGTAAGTGTGGAATTGACCAGTGGGGTTCGCGACGGGGTGGAAAGCACCGCGGTCGTAGGTGCTCACGTCACCCTTGCTGAAGTAGTTGGACTGAACTTGAGCATTGTCACCACCGAGCCACTCCCAATCAATCTAATAGGCGTTAGTAGGTAATCGGTGTAAGTAGAGCATTGGAAAATACCTCATCAAGATTGTCGGACTGGAGGACAGCGCTGGTGCAAATACCAACGCCAGTGGAAGCCTGCACTTCGATGTCGATGCGGCCAAAGAAAAGGAACTTGCCAGTCGCAATTGTAGGAGCCTGGTTAGGTCCTGAAATTGTGAAGACAGCACCCTTGCCGTTGTGCTGAAGAGTTGTACCAGCGTCCTCGTCAAAAGCGCTGCATGCACCCTTGGTGAAGTCACAGTGGACAGTGTCTTTACCGAAAGCCGGGTCGGCAGGGCAGGCTGAGGAGTGTAAGTCATCTATGTGTGTGACTCTCGAGTGTGTGAGACTTACTGGCTGTGAGAGGGTTACACTTTGTGGAAGTCTGGGCTGAGACAAGTGCAGGCGCCGCAAAGGCGAGGACAGCAATGGCTTTGGCGAACATTCTTGGTGGTGATGTCGTGAAACGGTGGACGGCAGAAGAGGGCTTGGTCAGCAATGTACAATTATACAATAGCTAAAAATGTCAAAAGTCGAGAGTTCTCACGCACTTTAAAGTAGTAGGAGGATGGAGTCGTGTCGCAATTGGTGAAGAGGAGGTTGGTTTAAATCAGTTCAGTGACTTTGAAGATCCCAGCCCTCTCCCCTGTCACGACCTCGGTTTATATCCATCACACGATGATGATCAAGACTCGTATTCCCTGCGCTTGCGTCGACTAAGCAACCCCTGGTTGCCCTGTCTGCAAGCCACCCCAGTTCCAACACGGAATGGATCTCCACTCCCCTTACGATCCCCTCCACCCAAACACCAATAGCACGGGCGCTAGCCGATAGCCATCCCTGTCAGCGGTTCGTGAGGAGAAGCTTGGGGATTGACGGGTGCGCGCGTAATCATGTGAATCATCAGTTGCTGTAGTGAAGGACGGTCAACGGCTGGAACGGAGTCTACACTCCGTAGTACAAACTTTCTAATGGCATTTCTAGATCCGATAAAAGGTAGCACTTAGTGGCTTTTGGCTATCGGCGTCTTGGTAGCCAACGATACGAGTTCCCGACCGTCCATTTTCTAGGGTCTAGATCCCCGTCGGCCTTCTAGCTCGGCGTTGTGGGTGAGCGGGCTGTGTGCGGTATGCGCGCAGGGACTGAGCTAAGGGTACACGGAAAGTGTCATTCAAAGGAGCAGTACCTGGTGCTGACGTCAGGCCAGATCACTACAATTAAGGGACTTTGGCTGTGCTGAGTACAAAGATCGTCTATGACCCTGGTGTTTTTTTTGGCGTCGAACCCTCGGATACGGCTCTCGGCCGGACCGGGAAAGCTATACGGACATCCATGCCTCTCTTTTGCTCGGTCGGATACGAGAGCTATTAACATTACAGCCTCGAGCTAAGAAGCTGGTGAACAGAGTTACGAATGACACTTCCATCTAGTTCTCTACTACGTAGTATGCAGTACGCCTTAAACATCTGATGCCCTCCTCCTTCGCTCTGAACTGACACCTGCAGGCGGTAGCGCAATGACCCTTCAGCATAATCTAGAGACTAGACCCGAGCTCCGAGGTCTGAGCTGATAGCGATCGGTGGGGTTGTTGGACTTGGCTTTGACAAGCCCCCACCGGCCCACGATGACAATCTTTGAGTTGTTGGTTTCGAAGAACTGTAGATCTCGCGGATCTTTATATCTCCCTTAATTAAACTGACTGATTTGATGTCATTGAGTGAATTTCCAATTGACCGATCGTGGCTATGAGCTCATTGTTTCAATTGATTTCAGGGCGAAAATATCCCTCTGCCAAGGCTGTCTAGAGTAAGATGCCTCTGGGTTACATTGTTGGCCCATACCGCCAAGCTCAGCTGATCCGTCATGAGGACTGTACCCCGCTCTAATGTGCATCTTCATGGAGTAGGGCCCTTGGTGCATGCATCACCACTCGGACCCGACATGTTTGCAGCAGTCATCGACAATTTAGCCTGACGGTCTATCGAATTTTCCCCGCTATGCGAGAATTTCTTATGCTGATCTAGGCTATCGCATGCTGCATCTAGCATGCATAACGGCATACCTTCCTTATGAAGACATCACCACATATGGGGGTCAGATGGTCACTAATGCATGCAACCCATCTAACATTTGGCGCATGAATTATCCCGAGCAGGTCAGTAAGGCATTCTTGACGCTTCTATGCAATGGAACTATGAAATACACAAGTCCCCCTGGAATATAATGCAGTCATGGATAAAACGGCATGATCCGCTCCGGTTCTGACATGGGTGTTCGCACCTTGAGAATTTCGGACTCACCCTAGACCCGTCAGACATGCCAAGAGATATTACCGTTGCTTACAGATGCAGACATTTTTAATATGCAATCCATTGACCGCTTTCATCCTTTCATCCTCAATCCTTTGCATGGTTTTCATCTTACTAGATGTCAAGGATGAGAATAAGCTCTCAAGGCGCAGCCGCCAAACGTTTAAACTAGCTGAGGCCTAAAAATATCTAAACGACTCACGCTTCAGCCGAAGCGGTCCATTGCCAAGATCCAGCGCCACGATCGCGCACCGATAGTTGCTACGACAATGAGACTAATTTTCGTCGCCTCAAAGGTTAATATGACCGTTTACATGCCAATATGGCCGTTCTCGGCAATGAAGCAAAGTTTTAATTACTTTGAAAGCAGAATCCAAGATAAACATAGCTCAAAGCGAATGTCAAGCCAAGAGAATCTTGGCATTGTCAACATGGCTGTGTTCTTTTGAGCTTGGCGAAATAACTACCATTCACTACTCAGTAAATTCGCCGAGAAATAAATTTCAAAGCCGAAGAAATAATTCAATCCGGAAAAGCAGCGGGCTAGTGCCACATTGCTAAGCTCGAAGCTCGTCTGCACCGATATCCAACCTCATCACAGCCGCATGTCCCTTTATCAGCAACCCATCATTGTACCAATAATCATGTATCAGCTCAAACCCTGATTTTTCATAACATTTTCTGGCTGCCACAAGATCAAAGTTGACGAGCAAGACCAACGTAACCTTATCTCCGTTGTTGTCTTCAACCGCGAGTCGTTTGGCATTCTCAATGAGCTTATTGGCCAAGCCCTTGCGCCTCTGAGATGGTGGCACATAGATGGCGTTGAGGACATAGGTCCACTCGATACCAGGCGCAGGTGGACCAAAATAGGTGGTACCGGGATCGAATTGCATTTGGTCTTCCCAGGTCTTCGCGGCTGTTTTGGCTTCAAGTGGACCGCTTAGAACGAGAGATGCGAGCCATGGCGAGTTTAGGATAAGAGTCAGATCATCGGCTGAGCCAGGTTCGGGATCAGAGACAACGATTGTGTTGAACGCAAGAGGGTTCTTCAATCGCGAATCCCACGTTTCTGTCGGAAATGCAACTTCGTGAGCGTAGGTTGAGCCAAAAGACTCTGGAGATAACTCAAGAGAGAGTAGTCTGAAAGACTTGTACTGCTCGATGAGTTTATCCCATTGTGCTGTGTCAGACAGGGATCTTGGTAGAGTGACGGCTTTGTTTGACATGTTGCGCGAAACTGGATTTGCAGCCGTGTGAGCGAACCTGAGGAGGAAGCAATTATGTTCCTACAAGTCTGCTCCGTCTATTAGAGGTGTTGAAGAAAGGTGAATATCTCAAATTTCGAAGAACATCAACTTACAAGCTGCTGCCTGTTTATGAGTCATACTCATATTACGCAATGATGGTTTCTAGTCACGTACTCAGCTTTTTCACGGCGCAGGGATACTGGTAGTGAATTTGAATAATTACCAACAAAGAACAATTCAGAACACCGGGTCTGACAATTTGATAGTGAGTCAGAGAATAACATAACCGTAGGACCTCTTAAAACTCGGCATGGCTAACGCGCCAGTGGGTTAGGGGATCTCTCAATGCCGGCAAAACGCAAGGTTTTGTCATGCACCTTCTAGAGAAGTGATTGTCGCGCTGATGGAGTGAAGCTTGCATTGACTCTAAGCTAGCCGTAATGAATCACAAGTTCTCACGCTCTTCGGGAATAGTGATATCATCGGATTTGCCAAACATTGACCCCCGCTCAATTGCGTTACACTTCTGGCTGACATGATCGAGCTCAAGTCTCATAATCCGTTGAGTAGAACATGTGCTGGGTGCTCAATGGCTGGCGCTCATCAATTTATATAACGGTTGAGAAAGTATCATTGCTGTTACCCTTCCCAGAGCTTACTCAACAAAGTGCTAATCGGCCAAGCATGTTCATGCTCAAGAAATGTTATCAGTTCCATAATCGCAGCTTGTTCCCCAGGATCTTGAAAATACTCGCCACACATAGACAATCCAACAGCTGCCGTTACCATAGCTACTTGGTCCCATTTATGCGACATAGCAAGGCCGCATATCCGCCTCGTCGACTCCCTCATCAGCTCTTCCAATGCTTTGTGTGTGGCCCTCCCACCAACACCTAATTGAAGCTTGGAGTCGTGCACAGCCAAAACTATACGCATCAATTCTATGTGTTGGAGGGCTAGAAACTGACACGGGCTGGTTACCCAGAACTCTGGGAAGTATCGACCTTCGGAGGGATTTCGTTCACGATAGTAGAGAGGCGCAAAGTGTGGCGGCCGTTTCTCGTCCCAGTTCTTTTGAAATGCTTTGATGGCTTCCCATTGTTCAGCGCGAGATCGGTTATCGTGTACAGTTCGTCCGTCTTGGTCGTCTGGAAAGCAGACCTTGAGTACATTGGCACACCATATGAGAACTCGGTTTGTCCAATCATATTCATCCGCGGCCAACGTATCATCAAATATACCGTAGTTATCGACTGGAAGAATGGGAAGTCGAAATGGTCGCTGGTGGATAAGGACCGACCATATTTCTTGTCGTAGTGCAATCAAGCAGGCCGAAAATCTCAAAGATGAGAGGGACGTGGCATAAACATCTGAGCCACGGGGTGGTTGGAGGATGAGATGCAATAGACCGTCTGCTTCATTCTGCGATGCTTCAAATACAGCGTGGACAGCAATTGAAAAAGTCTCGTTATCTGTCCCTGTGAAGTGTGCTTGGAAGGGTTAGCACAGATTTAAATGTGGGATAAGCGATGTCTTACTGTCTACTTGTTCGTGGTAGCGGAGTATAGTGATAGCTGCAAGGGCATCATCACTACAGGAATTGACGGGGTCTGCCGACACATCCATCAGATAAGAAATGCATTTGTTGTGGTAGTGTATAGCTGATTCCATGTTCAAATCGGGAAGCCGTACGCCGGCGTATTCGATAACGCCATGGGGATCTCGAATGGACCAGATACGGGTAAGAAACCTGGCGGATGCGGTACATATAGCGTTGAGTAGTAATGGGCTATGCATCGCACGGAGAGGAATAACAGATACATAATGATGATCCCTATCCGAGGTATCGAACTACTCGATATAGTTAGTGAATCAAGACTTGAAGAGGGTGCTTTTTGAAGTGATTGGTATTGGGTTCAGTCTTACAGCTGATGCTAGCTTCTCGACAAAACAGCGAATTAGACAGGCTTCTTCTGAGCTCAGAGTCTGCGGCAAGCTTCCGCCCCTTAGTAACGATGGAAGCTTGTTTCCTTGATAAAGACGATTGTCATTGTAAGGACTGTAAGGCGAGTCTGCGTCGGTGCTTGAGTGCTCGAGGAATTTTGTTGAAGCATCGCCGGGTGATGAGTGTTGCCACCTCAAGGGAAACACAGGAAGGGATGAAGATGGTTCATAGTGAGTGATTGAACTCGTCTGCTCCTGGTCTGAAGATGATATAATAGAAAGTCCTGAAAGACTTTGAGGTTCGCCAAAAACTGTATCTCCATGGCTGCTTACTCGCTCGAGGCTGTTTGGGGTTTCTGCCGACATAGCCTCCGGCATCGGCTTGTCTTGCTCATCGGGTCTTCGTTGGTCATCCCTAGATAGTGATTGTAAAACAGAAGCAGCAAAAGTCAAACCACCTTCGTGCGGTTCGTCTTCCTGCGAGCTGGGTCCTGGAGCAGAACGTGATCGATTGCAAGCCGTGTCCGTTTCATCAACAAAGGATATGGTGTTTGGTTGCTCTGATAACATTCACAGGTTAGCTACAGGTTTTATGAGTCAAATACGAAAGTCGAGCAAACACACTCTGGTTACCAGTTTGGATCCATGTTTGGTTAGGGTCAAACTTGAACGTGTTTTCAGTAGTGATGAGCTTTTTGATGCGAAATTTCTTGGAGCGGTCGCAGTTTATTGACGACTTTTTGCAGTTGGCACAGGGTGTCTCTTTGTCGCCTATCTGCTTTTAGTATAACCGGCATCATGAGATGCCAGGGCGAAGGCACATTGGCGTACATTTTAGGTGCTTCTCTGTTGCCAACGATTAGCCTCGCGTGTACAGCACTTTGCATGACAACCGACAAACCTCTGCATTGGTCACAGGGACTGGTTCTTGGTCGGGGTAATGAGGTCATAGCTGTTTGAACAAACAAATACCACTGATGGAGGAGACAAGATGGGACGAATTAGGAAAGAGTTCGCCGAGGTTCTTTGCAGAAGGGTCGCTGGCATCAGGATAAAAATTCGGCGAAACGGCCGAAAAAAGAAGACAAGGGTGAGTTTGAATGGTTGAGGATGAGTTGTAGCGTTGTTGTTTCCCCGCATCTTGAAGAGAGAGCCCTAGCTTCTTCTGACAAGCTAACGAATCCGAGTCAGGACGGGGTTGCAGAGGCCCATTGTTTTTCTCCAAGATCTAGCTAGTGAGGCGCACCGACTCGACCGAATGGCCAGTTACGTCGCCATGTAGGGTATTCTTCGTATTCTTCAACAAGATCTTAAAACGATCCAGAATCTCGAATATCATGGACTGATACAAATTCAAGAATCCCGTCCAAACAGCTTCAGGTTAAGCAAATTAAATGAATTTTCGTGATACGTTACAATTTGGCTGCGACTCAACCACCAAGGACGGCACCTTTACAAGCTATTCTTGACTTCAAAATGCGCAGCACCATCCGCATGACCATCCCAAACCTCACGGCGAATGCGCTCATGGATAGCCTCCTCTTCGGCGACGGTATGGTCGCCAAACAACTGAGAGATCTGCTCCAGCGACTTCTTGGCGGTCTCCGGTACAAGGAAGAAAGAAAAGACGGAGGCGAGGGCACAGAAAATTCCGAAGAACAAATAGGTCCCCCAGCCGATCTTAATGACCATCTCAGGCACGACAACACCGATGATGAAGTTGGCCAGCCAGACCATCGCAGTAGCTGCGCCAACACCCTTAGCTCGGCGAGAGCTGGGGTATACTTCAGCGGGAAGGGTCCAAGCAAGAGGGCCGTATGAGCATGCGAAGCAGAGGACATAGATGTCTGAAATCGTTAGCAACTAGACTTTTCAGGCTTAATTATCGAGTTTGGATGACTTACAGATAAGAGCAACGCCGAACCAACCCATCCCAGGGTTTGATTCCCATTTTCCATCATACTTTCCAACAACGCCGGCCATGATAAGATGCGGAACAGCCATGGCAGCACCACCGAAGATGGCTAGCTTGCGGCGACCCATCTTGTCGAGGTAAAGGAAGGTAGGGATACCAGCGATCTATTAATCCCCAAGATGTCAGCAAGCGCCGCTGTGTGCGGCTCGAAGTATCCACTTACCAATTGGCAGATGTTGACCATGCCAGCCAAGATCAGAGCCATATCATCATCTTGTCCGAGGGCTTTGAAGAACGTAGGAGCGTAGTAAACTGATCTAGTTAGTGACTTCTCCCTACTGCGATGAATCTCAAACTATTCGCACCAAAAGCATTGATTCCAGAGAACTGCTGAAAGAATGGAATTCCTAGAGCAACAGCCGTACGCTTGATACATCTGGGTCGGAACAAATCCCCCCACTGCTTAATCTCCAGCATTATACCGCTGCTGTTGGGGTGCTCCTGGGAGATGATTTCCTGCTGAAACCTGACCTCGGTGAGAATGCCCTTCCACTCTGCTTGTACACGGTCGTCTGTTGCGGGGACACGGCGGAGCTTGGACAGGGCATGGAGTGAGTCGTCGTCTCGCTTCGTCATGACCAGCCAACGAGGGGAATATGGGAAGAAATGGATGCCAAGGCCAACCAGAAGGGCGGGAGGCTATTGCGATGTCAGCAAAAAATCATGGAAATACAGGAGCATAGCATACCATTTGGAGAAGGAAGGGCAGTCGGAAGGCCCATTCACCCGCCAGGTCCTTTGTGCCGTAGGTAATCCAATAAGAAATGATAGCACCGATGACGATTCTGCAGAGCAACGAGTCAGATAATTTGAAGCAAAAGACAAGTGCAAGGGTCTTACGATAGAGCTTCCAGAACAAGAAGAGAACCTCGTAGATTCGGGGGCGCGATCTCGGAAATGTACAGCGGCGCACCCATAGCCAGAGTGCCAACGCCGATACCACCGATAGCTCTGCCAGCAACAAGAGTACCATAGTTATGAGAAGCGGTTTGGATGATAGCACCGATGGTGAAAAACACCGTGGCGACAGACATGGCCCACTTTCGAGAGATACGATCGGCGAGGTATGGGAGGAAGAGACATCCGATGAAAGCGCCAAGTTCGAGCATTCCAGTCATAAAACCGACATTAAAGCCGTATCCGGGATGGCCAGGGGCCGTCTCGGGGAATTGTTCGTGAAATTGGTCCATCGTAAGGATAATGCTGATGACGCCCTGGTCTGGTAAATGATTAGCCATGGACATCATGGATTCAGCCACATGAGACTTACCGTAGCCAAACGAAAAGCCGCCAAGAGAGGCCAATGCGGCAGCTCCCAAGACATAGGGAGATCGCACAATACCGCTCAAGCCATTGCTATCATATTCGATGATAGTCTCGTCATGAGGTGAGGTAGCAGCCTCTTCGACATGGCTAGGGGAGTTACTGAAAGACTCTTTAGACATGGCGATTGTTGAGGAAGTGAGTCAATGAGGCAGTGAATAGCAGAGAGGATTGCTGCAAAACTGATGAGGGAAGACAACTTCAAGGTGGAAGCCATCACCGGCCCTTTAATACTTTGCGAAAACATGATGTAGTGCATGGGTAGACTAAATCATGGCTCCAACCCCATGGGGAAGATGGGTCTGACTCGTTGCAATCCGGGGAAATTGGTTTGGAGTCGACCCCACCCCCGGTACTATTGGGGAAATAATGTTTAGTCTACCAACGCTTGTCGTGCCTTTGGGGAGCGTCTTCGGCGAAACGCTTCCTTTTTGGGACGAGATGATGGCGAGTGTCGCGACTTGATGACATAAGAGGAGAGTCATTGCTGTGATTGGCTCCCCGCAAAGTTACGACTGGGCTAGAACCCCCATTTTCAACCTACAACTCGTGGATCCGACCTTAGGTGGTAAGGTCGGATCCACGAGTACTATTATTAAATGATTATCCTTGGCTGGTGCCACACCCCACCTGGAGAGAGATTCCCTTTACGAACTTCACATGGGTAGGTATCTCGATTTCAACATCTTGAAACTGGTTTCTGGGATGCTAGTTGCTGTTTGCAGTCGAAAAGGGCAATTTCCCAAATGGCGTCAAAGCAACTCAAATCATCTGTCATGCCAATATCGACGATCTCGCCGGCTTCTTCATGACCAAGTTTGGCAGAATCTAGCAGGACGGGCCGAGAGAACTGTAGGATAGGCAATCATATGACAATTTAGAGATAAGTCTTCGTGGTTGGGAAGTGTCACGTTCAATCTAACTTTCGAGAGGTACATGGCAAGATAACATAGCCCATCTAGTGAGGTTATTCCCTTATGCGGGAAGTCACCAACATGTACAAACGATGCTTCGTAGTAGAATATTAACGTCTTACTGAGAAATAGAACAGCGATACATGTCCCTCTGCTCGACATGAAGGACAGGCATGTCAATTAATGGCTACTCGAATAGAAAGTCTCATTTTGTTGGTCAACTCATATTTGTGTAGGTCTTGAATGAATTCAACTTTATTCATCCTAATTACTCATCGGTACGCTACAATTCAAATTACTCAACTTTAACTACAACCTATTCTAGCTCTCGTCTCCAGATTTTAAGAGGCAAAGCCCCCAAGATCATGTTGAACGCCTCGAACCGTGGCACAACATAATCAGGAGATGGCAAAGCAAACTCATAACGATGCACTAAAGAAGCCAAGAGCATGATTTGTTCAAGGTATGAGATGTTCCGACCAAGACATCCACGAGACCCAGTAGAGAAGGGAACAAAATTAGGCTCCATTCGCCTACGCTCATCAGGATCCATCCAGCGATTTGGGTTAAAGGTTTCAGGGTCAGGAAAGACCTTGGTGTCGCGATGAGCAGCGTAAATAGTCATATTTACGCTTGTGTCTCCAGGAATCCATTCACCGAGAATGCTAGCTCCCTCCTTGGGTGTTCGGCGAGGAAGTCCGGCAGAGGTAGGAGGGATGATTCGAAGACTCTCATCGATGACGGCGCGCAAGAAGGGAAGGTCTTTGATCTTGTTATAGGGAGCAATGACCTCGTGAGGCTCCAAGACACTATCAAGTTCCTGTCGAAGCCGCTCGAGATGTCGAGGATGCTTGCAGAGCAAGTCGATATGATGGGTCATGGCAATACCCGTTGTGTCGAAACCAGCGTTGAGAAGAGCACCGAGTTCGGATACGATCTCACCCCATTCGAGGTTATTAGGCCCGCCAGTTTTGTCCTCCATCATGCATGAGAAGAAGTCATCGAGCTTTTCGCCTTTTTGGTATCTTCGAAGACGCTCGGCCACTTGATGGTAGATGACATCGTCCCAGGGTGCTGCTTGCTTCCAATGCTCTTTGTACTTGCTGGGAATAACCTTAGTGAGCCATTCGGCCCAAGGCCAGAGAGTATAGTCCCATACCCAGACAACCTGCGCCAAGACCAAGTTGTTCATAGCGCGTCGGTAGTGGGCTTTGTACATAGTACCATCGCGCTTCTCAGCTGTGACCAGATCGGTACCGGTATCGAGGAGGTCCATCTGAGAAGAAATGGCGATATAATTGATTGCCTCAATAGTCCAAAGGTTGACCCAGTGGTTGAAGTCGACAGTGAGGTCCTTAGAGTCAGGGACAAGGCCCTTGAGAGGCTCAGTACACTTTCCATCAAGTGCCTTGAAAAGTCTCTCCGCAGTGAAAGCAACTTTATACTCCCACTTCTCAAGGTTCTTGATAGCAAAAGCGGCAGACAAGAGTCGACGCTTGCGAGCATGGTCGGGCTTGTCAACGACGTCGAACAAGTGACTGTGAGACCCGGAAAGGATCACGTAGTTGTCGTCCTTAAGACACTTTGTGTTGTGACCGTAGATATCTTTGATAGCGCGCGTGTCGCAGAAAGAAAGAGAGTTGGGTCCGACTCTCAAGATCGGTTCGTCTCGCTCCTTGTGTGCTTCATAGAGATCTTTTGAACGGAAGCCTTGGGAAGCAGTTTGGCAGTGTTGGAAATCCGTGACGCCAGAGAACAATTTGTGGTTGGGGTATTTTCTGAAACCCTTTGGGTCCCAGAAATAGAAGAGAATGGGTTTAACAATAAGATACGTAAATGCTGCCAGAAGGACAGCACCGAGGGCAGCGTAGCCAAGCATGGTGAAAAAGAAGTGCGAAGAAGATAATGGGGATAACTTGGATAGCGAGTGTATTTTGACAAAGGAGCAACAGTGTCCAAACTCATTTATACTATCAGATAACCCGAATGGGGCTGGATACATCGTAAGTTCCCCATCCTCGAGGAGGAGCTGCATGTAGACGTATCAGAATTTTGATGACCATCTGACTCGGAGGGTAAAACGCGGGGAAGCCGTCAAGCTAAGTAGGAGTCGGCGCATATTTCTGAATATGGCAGTTTATTATCAGTGTCATATCTTGAGACATGCCTTTCTGAGAAGTTATGGAAACTTCTTCGACGTTGATCGACGACGCTTGTGATGTTGTGACCTCCGCCTAGGCTTACCCCACCAAGATCTTTCGGCGAAACGTTTCCTGTTTGGGTCTTCAAGCCAGCTCGACAGGGATCTCGGCGAGATATTACCCGTTTGGGGAACCTGATTCTCTACGATGTCCCAACTCTGGGAATCATTCGGAGGCCGGAGTTATGATCAATTTTGTATATCAAGGTCGCAATCAATCAACCCCATTTCTTCTTTTCTATATGTGCTCTTAGCGTTGTCAACTTTCTTCACCCACCACCATCATGGCCTTCAACACCAACACCACCCAGGCAGTTACAGACGCTCTGGGGGCACTCACCGGGAAACTTAGTCCCGATGACTATTTCCTCCCTCTCATTATCTTAGGATCTGCCTTTGTCTACAACAGAGGCAGTATCTTTCCCCAGAAAGACCCTTTAGAGTACGTGTGGTTCGAGCGCCCACAGGTTACCGAAGGCACAAATTTGGAGACCAAGAAGAGATCTCGAAACGTCGCAGATCTTATCAAAGAGAACAACGCGGATGTTGTTGTTTTCTGGGGCTCTCAGTCGGGCACAGCTGAAGGCTTCGCTCATCGGCTAGCTCGCGAGAGCCATCAGCGCTATAAACTCACTGCAGTTGTAGCCGACCTGGCGGATTATGACGCTGAATCAATCGTTGCTATTCCAAGTTCGACGCTGGCGGTCTTCATCATGGCCACATATGGAGAGGGAGACCCAAGTGATAACGCCCAGGACTTCATCTCTTGGTCTCGTTCTGGGTCCAGCGTCAACCTCGACCATTTGAAGTTTGCCGGGTTTGGTTGCGGAAACTCCAATTATCGATACTTCAATAAGACTATCGATGAAACAGTCTCCACGCTTCTCAAGCTTGGTGCCACTCCCCTGATTCCGACTGGCAAGGGCAATGAAGCAGCTCGAACAACTGAGGAGGATTTTATCGAATGGAAAGAACAGCTTTTCTCCTCTCTGGCTACAGAGCGCGGACTTACTGAAGTTGAGGTTGCGTATGAGCCGGAGGTTGAGGTCATTGAGGAAGAATGCATTCCCCCAAGCGAGCTGCAACTTGGGGACCCATATCACAAGACGACTTCTAAATCAACAGGTGTCAGTGACTTTGTACCAGTCCCTGTTGTTGCGCGTACTGAGCTGGCGCGGTACACCGAGCAAGGTAGATCTTGCATCGAGGTCGCTGTTGATTTGTCGGCCCACGCCCAAGTCAAGTACAAGACCGGCGATCATATCGCAGTCTGGCCAGAGAACCCCGCGGATCAGGTTGACAGCCTTCTCAGTCTTCTGAGTTTGCAAGACAAGCGGTCCAAGTCCATCCGCATCAGTGCAGTTTCTGGCTGCGACGAGCCAAAGGTTCCTGCGTCAACCACCATCGAGTCTCTTTTCCGCCATTATCTGGAGATCTGCAGCCCTGTCCCTCGAGAAACTGTCCTGGCTGTGGCTCGTATGGCTCCAAGTGATATCATAAAGAAGGGGCTTAAGGCCATTGGAGAAAACAGAGAAACTTATGCCAGCTTCCTCAAGTCCGATTATCTTACCTTTCCTCGTCTCCTTGCTCTTGGTAGTATCATGGATCCTTCAGCATCTTGGAGCAAGCTACCCCTTTCATTTATCATCGATACAGTCCCCAGCATGCAGCCTCGTCTTTACTCCATCTCAAGCTCCAGGATAATTTCTCCTCGCAGAGTCAGCCTTACCGTTTCCGTCAAGCCAAGTCTGGTCGACGGGAAGCCCGATATCTCCATCCCTGGCATCACCAGCTCGTTTCTATCGACTACCCAAGCTAGTGAAGACGCGGTAGCTCGTCGATCGACGCTACACGTGCAGATTCGAGGATCAACTTTCAAGCTCTCCTTTAATGAAAAGATTCCCCTCGTCATGGTGGCCGCTGGAACAGGAATCGCACCATTCCGAGCTTTCATCCAGGAGAGAGCCCGTCTAGTGTCGGTCGGAAAGGAGATTGGAGAGATGATTCTATTTTTCGGCTGTCAGAACGAGAATGATTACCTGTACTCAGACGAGTTCGAGGCGCTAAGCCCTGGCCCTCTGGCTGGTAAGCTGGAACTTGTCCCCGCGTTCTCTCGAACTGGAGGAAAGAAGATATATGTCCAAGATCGAGTCAGCCAGCGAAGTGCGGATGTGTTACGCCTTATGTGTGATCAAGATGCCGCCTTTTATGTCTGTGGTGCTGCTACAATGGCGAAGGAAGTTGGCAATGCATTATCGCAGGCGCTGAAAGACACCAAGGGCTGGTCTGACGCAGATATCGAAAGTTGGCGAGGCGGACAAAAGAAGAATAAGCGATGGTTTGAGGATGTTTGGAGTTAAGGCCCTCTAATTCGGACTTAATCATTTCGATCTGAAGAGTAAGATTCTGGACTACCATATCTCCCACTTTTGCTCCCCGATAGCGCAAAGTCTATTGAACAACTGATCCCTATGCGCCATAGCTGTGACCAACGTGGACTGGTCCCTAATGTCAATGACCTCTAGACCATCTATAATCTCTCCCTCCAACGCCCAGCCCGCCAAAAGCTTCGCCTTTGTGCCATAGCCCGAATACTTGTTGAGTGTCGTGATCTCCGAGACAGGTATGACCCAAGTGGGCTGCACCTCTTGATAATTCTCATTGTCCAGATCGCCCACAGACGACTTCTTCGAGAAGCATAAGCATGGAGATACGGTATCGGTGGTGAGGTACAAGAAACCTCGCTCTCCACGCCATCGGCATGTAAACTCAACAGGACCTGCGATGGGAGGTTTCTCTCTTGGAGAAGCAGCTCCAACACGATGCTTTGCGGTTTCTGAACCTGTTTTGGCCCTTAACTTGTCAACAGCGATGATTGTCTTGGCAGCTGCTAAAGCAACAGGCTTGACAACGCTCAAAAGCTTGCCGCGCTTCTTTCCTTCGCTTCCGGGTTTGCAAGATTCGTGGTCGTCGCCCCCAGACTTTTGAACAGTAGATGCATCTTTCTCAACTGCTTCCTGAACCTCTTCTTGTGTCGAGCCCAACGGACGGTCGCCGTTTGCCCCGCTAAGGACACTCTCGTCAGGTAAGTGAGCTTCATGAGGTGGTGCACTTTTTGGTCGGGGTGGCGGGAGAAGAGGGGCTTTGTCTCGTTCACCTTGTCGTAGGAGAGTGAGGGTCAATTGAGAATCTGTAGGAACTCCTCTAAAAGCGGTTCTATGATTCTGTAAGCGTGATTCAGTTGACTTGCCGGATCTCATGGCTCATACCTCGCGATGCTATGTCTAAGCCAATTATACGTGTTTGATAGGGAAATACCACCAAAGATTCCAATCCCGATACCCAAAGTAGCGATTCTATAGAACGTATAAAACGAAATGGTTGTAGAGAGTATCAATATGGGAAGGAAAATTCCAACAATGCGATATCGGCCAACGTCTTTCGGAAACGGAGCGGAAGGGTTGAGTAAGCTGTTCAATTAGTTTCATTCGTAATTAAGTCAAAGGCACTTACTTTGCACATCGCTCCCATGCATCGCAAATCAGACACACACAGTGCATCAGAGGTCTGATCTTACTCCACATAATCTCTTGCGTCGGAGCTTTAGTCTTATCCCACGACGGTTTGTCTACTCCAGTAGCTTTGTCCTTTGCAGTAGCTATCCTTGTAGCCAGTGAATGAGGGTCCGGTAGGCTTGCGGTCTTTCCACCACCTTTCTGAGATTCGTGGTGCTGCGGGTCCTTATCGGCCCAAATGTTAATGGATATGGCTATGATGCCGGTTACGAAATTGCTTGCTTCTCTCTCGAGTGCCTCGCCTTTGAGGTTTTCGGGTGCTCCTGTCGCAGAATCCACGGTGCTTAGCATGCCTGCTGGGGGTTTCATCAAAGAGCCGTCTTCATAGTGGACGAGCGAAGGTGGACAAGGCGGGAACAAGGTGTTTCGAATCTTTGGCGATAGGAGGATTGCCATCAGAGTGGCCAGTAGTGTTGGCATGAGGAGGTTTAGGTACCAAGCAACGAAGTATGTCTTTTTGGTTAGGAACAGGACTCTAGCAGAGGGCTGGGTATCTTACGAGGCAGAATGAAGCCGTCCGTCTTGGTTCCCGCCATGACCGCAGTCTTGCGAAATGTTGCTTGAATACTAATAGTCCGAGGATCTTGCACCCAGTCAGGCTGATCTAAGATAATTTCCATTGGCAAACTTACTGCTCCCATGTACAGTCTCTCAAGTTGCGCCCTTAGCTTATTTGGTGAGAACTGCTCCTCGTCGGCAACGTTGAGATCCAGCTGTCCTTCTGGGTGACTTGGGACATGTTTCAAATGGAAGACTCGCTACACGATGTTAATTGCCAATAACCTGATGAAATGACAGGATTGAGCTTGCCTTGTTGAATCTTCGGACAAGAAGCCACATATCCTCATTCTTAATGCCATCGATAGCATATTCCTCTGGCTGCCTGTCACTATCCCACCCGACGTCCGTTACCTCCAGTAAGTCAATGCCTGAATCTCGGATGTTTGGATCCACTGTGGTTGAACGATGTGGCTCGTGCTGTACACGAGTATAAAGAGTCGATTCACCTTGTGCGTCATGATTGAGATTGACGGCTATCTGCCGCGGTTGGTGTTTGTCATTTTCCATCACCAATTTTAACTCATTGGGTGATGAGTTTTATTCGTATGGGTAAATACGAAATTGTCAAAAACCCCAAGCAAGGTTACATAAATCCGTGGCATTGACCCAGTAGCCAAGATTTTTAGCTCATGATGTCAGGGTAGATGGCCGCGCCGCGTGTACATCTCAGCGTCATTGTGATCCAGGCCAGTGGCGGTTTCGCACTACCTACCTACAATCGCACTGCATTCGGAGGAGGTGCAAACATCTAGGAGCTTTCTCTCCGTGTTACTTAAAACTTGTTTCAATCAGGGTTTGGGGATGCACTAACTATGCCATCAATATTGCCTGGCGAGCTAAATATGCCACCTATTCAGGGATTACGGACCTGTTTTTCATCCCACCAAAGAAGGTGTAGCCAGTTACCAGAAAGCCATTCACACGCGCGCACGTCCCGACGCTAGCCGATCAATCGATATTTCCGACCAATATTTATGGATAATTGACAACTATTAACGTATCCTTTGTTTGGATGCTGCATATAAATAATGTATAGGCATGATGCATTCAATCCAGACCATATAAGACCAAATTGGCTCTAAGGCTATGACCCTTTTTACTTCTAACAGACCAAAGTCGGTACCTTGGCGCACCCAACGACGAAAATCCATCTGAGGGCCACGTGCTTTGTCACGTGATCTTTCAAACAAGAAGCGAAACTCAAAAAGACTCAACTGCCTTACCAAGGCTGGACCCCTGAATAGCCTCACTTTTGATCCAACGGAATGTTCACGCAGAGGTCGATGAACCCAGACCATTGAGACGCTTGTCATTTGGAGAAAAAGCCAGTTGTTGGACAATCACTAGGGAGATATGATGCACATTCTGAATAGACTCGCACGAGTGCCCCAGCATTGGCGAGCCACAAGGAAAGTCAAAGTCGAACTCTGGCCGAAAGGACAATTACCCATGTGTCGCAAACTTTCAGTGCCAGTAAAGTTTGATTCCTCTTTCAAGGATAAAGACAGAGGCTTACCCCCCTTTGCACACCATGTAATTTCTCCCATCCCCATCCTTTCCTTTCCTCTCTTTCTCGCGACCCTTGCATTAATTCAATAAAGCGATGACGAATATCTGTTCGAACTAGTCAAACACTTTCTTCCAGACCCAAAGACTTCTACTACTTGTGTAATGCTTGAAGCCCTCGATGCCCCATTCCATGCCGATTCCACTCTCTTTATGTCCACCGAAGGGAACATTAGGTGCCACGTCGAAGTGCGAGTTGATCCAGACACTGCCAGCGCTCAACTGGCGACCTATTCCTTCAGCGCGACTCAGGTCTTTGCTCCAAACTGATGCACCGAGCCCTGTTTTGAGTGCATTAGCTCTTTTGATCACATCTGCTTCATGAGACCACTTCAAGAGAGGAACGATAGGGCCAAAAGGCTCTTCGACGACAACCCGTGAGTCTTCAGGCGGATTATCAATGATGGCAGGCTCAATCAGATAGCCCTTGGAAGATTCGCGAACCTTGCCCTCTAAAGCAACCTTCCAATCTTGTTTGTCGATCTCCGAGTACATGTCTTTGACCAGTTCGTATCTATTTTTATTGTTAACATGAGCAATTTGAGTACGCGTTGTTGTTCTGATATGAGGCTGATTCGAGCAATGTGACGTACTGCATTTCATTCTGTACTGGCCCTACGACGACACCGCTCTCGAAGCCTCCACCCGTCTTAATATTGTTCTTTGCGAATTCTACCATACAATCCCTGAACTTCTCGTAGATGCTCTCGTGTATGTAAATTCGTTTGATCAACATGCAGATCTGGCCAGAATTGAGAAATGATAAGGTCGCGATCTTAGGCATGCACCTGTCAATATCGACATCTTCACAGACAATAGCCGCGTCATTGCCGCCCAGTTCAAGGACGTAGCGTTTAAGTGTCTTTGCACAATTCGCAGCAACCTTCTTGCCAGTAGCTATGGATCCCGTGAAGCTAATCATGTCGATGCCGTCATGGAGGGTCATCCAGGGACCAAGGGCATCATCACCGCTGAGAACCTGGAAAACACCAGGAGGGAAGATATGCATTGCAATCTCGCCGAGCTTCAGGTCGCAGTATGGAGTGAAAGGAGAGGGCTTCATAATGATGGTGTTGCCTGTCATCAACGCTGGGCCTACCTTGCCCATGCCAAGGAGAATAGGCCAATTCCAGGGCACAATGGCTCCGCAGACGCCGAGGGGCACGAAAGTGGATGTGATTCTTCTCTCCTCAGTGTCCTCCAAAATCTCGTCTCCCACTTCCATTGTGGAAAATGTACGCAGCCAATGGAGCGTCATCTCTACCTCTTGAGCTGCCAAAGCCAGTGGTTTGCCCTGTTCCATTGTCTGTAGCTTCTCCAGTTCGTGTCGATTATTTTCAATGGCATCGGCGAAAGTAAGAAGCAGTTTACCGCGATCCTCATGAGTGGTCTTGGACCAGGTCTGGAAAGCCGTGCGAGCGTGTTGCACAGCAAGGTTCAGCTGAGCCTCGGTTGCGACTGGCACTTCATAAAGCGGTTGCTCGGTAGCAGGGTCGATCGAATGACGAGTTGTTGGGGTTTGGTGAAATTGACCATTGATGATATTTCCGGGAAAGGTCTACACGGAGAACATGGGTCAGATACGAGGACAGATAGGTTAGATTGACCAACCGTAAAATCAACATTGACAACCATTTTGATTATCTGTTGGTGGTAGCCAAATGACTTTGGCAACAAAAGGCTTGCTTTGTAAGAAGGCACAGATGATTTTATGCTCACTGACTATCAAATAAGGTGTAACCCATGGGTCATTATAAGCAAGATGCCTGCTTCGTGGTGCTGGTGTGCTTTGGGCATCCATGATCTACCAACACGAGGCATATCGTAGTCAACATTCACTCCGATTCGCTCGCAACTTTCAGATAACGCTGCGGTATTGCCATTCTTGCTTTAGCCATAGTTTAGTTCCCTTGCAATGGACCTGTCAGGGATGCGTTATACGAGCTGCATGCAGCTTTCTCATGTGAAACAAAGGTAGAAGCTGCATCTCAAGAAACGCTTTAATCCGTTCTAGGCCTAGCCCGCTGCTGATCTTTTACTCCCCAGCGGCTAGGCAATGCCTGATAGAAGCCTTCGGCCAGGTTGTCTAGTGAGAGTCTATTTTGCTGTGTCACCGCTAGCAAGGAACCCTTGCATGTCATCTCAAATGCCGTGAGACACATTCTACCGTTGCGAAGTTCAACGATAACGATGATATATACCGTGGAAGCAAGGCGTTGTCTTTTGCAAAAGGTAACTGGACTTTTCGACCTGACCGTCGGTTTTGAACAGCTACGCAAAGAAAGAAACGACTCTTCGAGATTATGACTCTAGACCCAGTGACAAGTTTCACAATTGAAGCTTGGACTTATCTTGGAGCCAGTCTCCTGATAGTAGCGATCCGCTTCATTTTTCGCTGGCGATGGCTCGGTTTCAGAAAACTGGCTATTGATGATTATTTGATGGTAATCGCGGGTGTAAGTTGATGCTTCCGTGGATTTGATGTAGTCAATCACAGATTTAATTATGGTCTCAGTTACTCTTTACTGCCGAAACGGCAACAGCTCACTACGTCGGTGCCCACTGGCAAGGTCTAGCTAATAATTCGTACGCTCCCTCTTACTTCAAACTATCCCGATTTGGTCGTGAACCTCTGTTCGTGGATTCGGAAAAGTGACGGTAACACTGACAGATTTCTCCATCCAGTATGACCGACGAACAACGAGCTGCACTGGACCCGAAAAGCCAAGAATACTATAAGCGTGTGCATGGCTCACAAACCCAACTGTTTGGATGGCTAGTATATACCGTTCTGCTATGGTGTCTCAAGTTCTGTTGGCTTTTCTTCTTCAAACGCCTTGGAGAAGGTGTCGACCGCATGTCCCTGAAAATCAACATCGGCCTTGTGTTTGTTGGCATCACATTTATTGTGACTTTTTTGACAATTTTGTGTTCATGTTGGCCAATTCACAAGAAGTGGCAGATAAATCCCGATCCAGGAAGTATGCAAAGAGTACTCTTTGTCCGAAGTAAGAAAGTCATGCTAACGGACATTCTGACCACAGATATATGTTACCCTGCTATATCCCGTGTTCAAGCTTGGACTCTCATTGTGACCAACTTAACAACCGATTTATATATCATGTCGATTCCCTTGCCAGTAAGCGAAATAAAATTTATACACTATATGTGGCGTATAGGTGCTGACCCAACACCTCAAGATGATCTGGAACGCCAGAATCGGCAGGGTTAAGAAAGTTTCTCTTATCTTGATCTCATGTGGTGGCCTCATAACGGCAATATTCGGTGGACTGCGATGCGGCTACGTCCTTCGAGGCGGGGTCGAAGGACCTCAGCAGGCAGGTCAATGGTCTTGCAGAGAGTCTTTTGTGGCAATGGTCATTACCAATCTTCCAGTTCTGGCTCCATTCATCAAATCAGGTGTAAGAAATATCGTCACAGGCTACCAGGGTTACCGAGGAACTACATCTAGTAGGACGGCCTACTCCAGCAAAAAAAGCAACGGCATTCACCTGACGACAATTGGTGGCAGGAAGAGTAAAAAGAGTGCTTTCAAGCATCCGCTGTCGCTGCCTGTGGAGACGATTTATGATGAGTTTGGTTCCGAAGAACATATCGTTGAGGGTCACAAAGCTATCACTTGCACATCTACTGTCAAGACTATCGGCTAGCAAAGATCTATGTGAGGGGGCAACCTATGAAGGTATTCTTTTAACTTCTACCTAAGGTACTAGTTGTAGTTAAATCTGATTGCTGTAGTAAAATAGACTATAATGAATGCGCTAGTACTTGATAGAAGTACATGCGCAATTTAGTTCTCACCAAACTCCCGTGCCACAGCCGTCTTCGAACAGTATTTATCCATTTCAGAGCTGCTGCCCTTATTGCGAGGTTTTAAGGGTCGTACTCAATCCTGACACTTTGCTGGCGCGTGAAAATGACCCAAGTCCCGAAACTTCATGGCATTCAAGTTTCTTGTCCTGTTTCGAAGCGGCAGTGGATTGTCTTGTCTCGAATACCTCTTTCGGCTTCTGCCATGCGATCTCCTGCAAACAAGCCACTGTTGGTCGGGTACCTTTGGGCTCGAAGAGTGATGATGCTGCTTTAGCCAGTTCACGGGTCTGTTCGTTGCCAGAGATGTCCGGATATCGTGGCACCCAGCGTAGTGTAGGTGATTTCATGCGCCAATATTTGCTTAGAACTCGAAAAGAACGTTTTGTGGAATGGATGGTGTGTCTCGCGGGCATGTGGCGGCCACGAGGTTGTCTAGGCAGACTATGATGTTTCGCCTAATTTGCGGTAAGCAAATAGACTTGATCCAAGCCCTGGGCTAAGTAGCGCCGACGGTACGGCCGTTTCAATGGCGGATCTACGAATTAGCGCATGTCTAACATACTCAACCTCCATTGGCACAGAGTTTGTCCTCATTTGGAATAATGATCGTTCGTATCATGTCGATTAAGCCAAACAGAGCAGAAACAAGGGTTCCCATCGCTTCTTACATTCATTCCAAATCACGAGTCGATTGTCTGCGCCTCTTAGCGAGACGCGCATGACAACAGCACATGCAAACGACTTGGCATTAGCATAAAGATGCCATGATCCACTCAACATAGACATCTTTGGGTTCTACGCAGCTTGCTATTTTCTTGAATTCGTCGCTGCCACTCGGTCGTCTTTTAGGTCGATTCAGCATAGCCTAGTGCCTATTCCGAGGAGCCAAACGTCCAGAAGATGCCCCATTCGGCACCTCCACGATCTCGAACCCAGTTAGACAACCGGTCTGCTGAGCCTATTTACCATTCCATCATTTCACAGCAGGCATTACCATCGTTCCTAGCTGATCAAGCTGTCGTGGACATTTTACAAGAACTGGTCGCTGGACAATTAGCCGACAATGACGCCAGGTATTTCGTCAAAAATTGCCTCAAGAATCTCACACCCGGAGATAAGGAGTTCCTCACCCTATTCCGATGGAGGGTCGAAGCAGTGCCACTGCGTGGGAAGCCTACCGTCCCGATACTTCCGCACATTCTTAGCTTTGAGCTACGCGAAGCAATTATTAGTGATATTCTGCATTATCGAAGCTGGAGTCTACGCAATCATCTGGATTGGGAGAGCATGAGCGATGAGTTATCACACATCGCAAATCTTATTTTTGTGAGTCTTATATGCTTCGTTGTTGAAATATCACACTAATCGAGTCAGCAACGTCTTCGTCAAACCGTCTCATTTGTAGCTGGCCAGATGGGGGTGAGAATCCTTACGTGGGATGAATGACCAGCCAATATGGGGTTACTCGGTACCAGAATCTCTCCTCTATTTAGTTCTTTAATCGCTTTCAGAAACTGTATTTCCCAAATTGATTCTCGTGAGTATGGCATCTCATAATCCCGCTCTGATAAAGATCTCCATTCACTGAATCAAGTATATATGAGATGCTGCAACATGTGTTTGCAAGTTTCGCGATATTGTTAGTCTGTACCCCGTACGTAGTGAAGTTTGAAGTGCCGCCGTATGCGCCTAAAACTTCTTCCCCAATCCTTTGCACAACCGCCCATGTGCTGCTGAAGATACGTATTTGTTTCATCCCATCTCGGTACCCTTGTTTAACGCTCGGGCCTTTGGTCTACGTGCTGGGCAACATCGCATCCGTATGTAATGCACCTCGCAAACGGGGGCCGGAACGGTTTGACAATCTCAGTTCATTGAGCAAATCCCGACATGACAGATGACATTGCAGGGGGCTGGCAGTTGTCATCTCCCACACGAGGGAGGCAGGAAAGAAAGATGCAGCCTACATCTAGTCGCCATCTGATGGCCGTTGATGTAGGATAAGCGCTCGGTCGATGTCGTGGCTTGCGCTAAAGAGGTCAGGTCAAGCCAATAAGCAATCTTCTATAAGTTGTTAAGACGCTATCCGGGGATTTAAGCTTTCTTAGATCGGCATTCTCCTCGTAAGCACACATGGTGATCATTTACTTGTTCCATTGCCACAAATTACACCTTGCAAGCACACAGAGTTATCATGTTATTCTGGCACTGTCATGGATGAGACATGCTCCAATCGGGCGCTTTCCGACGTCTATGCTATGGCCAGAGGCCGGGATGCTCTCGGCCTGAACGAAAATGGTTGGTGAGTAAGCTTCATTGGCGTTAGCTGCCGTTATCTTGATTCAACGTCAGGCTCACGCTATCGTCCGGGGCTGGGTGATGGGTATCTTTGGGTTGGCCATATTCGACGCCCCACGTTATGACCCCACTGCTCGAAACGAGCTCTAGCAGCTTTGAGACCGGGTATCCAAGCCATATGACGGTTCTGAAGGTCTGCAGTTTCCTAAGGGTCCTCTGAGCAGGAATTGTGGATCAAAATTTCTCTAACTTGACTCGCAATGTTCAGTCCCCTTCAATGCAGGTTACCCTAAACAAGAGGATCAACAAGGGCATGGGAAGCTATTCCTTCCTCAAGCGGAACGGTATCTTTGAGTTCTATAATTGGGCCAGAAGACCCTCGACCGTTTTTTATGAGCCTCGCTATTCCAGGTCTAGGGGCCTGAAATAACCCTGTGTAGATATGCTGGTTTCGAACTGCTCGAGACGTGACGCCTTTGATTCTAATACAGTGACCGAGGTAAGTATATTCTGAGTATGTTGATATACAGTCCTTTGAGTGCTGCTTTCGACGCCCTATAACAGCGTTCTGAGTAGTGCTACACACTTGTGCTTGTTTCTTTGATTGCAGCACACCATCAAAACCACCGTGTACTTCACATTTTATACATATAGGTTGAAAGAAGGAATTAAAAATCGAAATAAAGATGTTGCATCCCTACATAGACCAGCTACGAGATGTTGGCCATAGGTTATGATTTGTCGAATATATGCTTGCTTGATGTTTACTCAAGAGAGAATCCCCAAAGAGAGGCTCGCGAAGAGATAAAACGCATCCTTAGCGTCTAGCAGCACGGAAATAAGTACAAAAAACTGGGGACCCAATACGAGTGAGCACAAGAACTATCAAGAAGGAAGCCTAGAAGGAAGGGATGCACCACTTAAGCGCAATTCTTGGCTTCGGCGTCCTTATTCCTATCAGGGTATACTGCCGATAAGATTTCTCGCTGTCTCTGCCTTAGCTAGGAACGCATGAGTTCCTTATCGTAGCTGTCAATGATGCCTGGGTGAATGACAGTTTTCTTGTACCGCCTAGCTGACAACACAATCTCCTTGCTCGGGTGACCATCGTGGTCCCTGGTCTTGAGCGGACAGACGTAGTTGTATCCTGGTAAATGTAGGAAATGCTGCTGAAATACTTCTTTACTTAGTTAACCGCTTCCAGGGACACCATCTTCTCGGGCATGATAAGAGTGTCATCACGATCTGCCCCAAAACCACCCCCAATCACCCTTCGTGCTTACCCACAAATACTCAGCCGTAAGGCTCGCATCGGGCTTCTCCAACAGCACTGCAGTTAGTTTCACTACCAGCATCTCACATCTAACTTGTAACGAAGATCTCGTCGAATATCATGGCCTCGACTTCTCCATGCGCCATGAAGAAGCTTAATCATTTGTGCAAGCAGATTGACCATGTTTGCGGGCGAGTGTGCGCATATCGTCGAGTGCTATAAGGTTCTACGAATATATACTCCTTCCCATACTAAAATTACATCTGGTTGCTGTGTTGACCTTCTCCTAGTTGAATGGTATCTCAAAGACGAACAAACCATCGCATCCCTCCTCAACCGACACCTTACTTCCCACCACCGGCCTTCTCCAACGCCTTCTTTCCAATCGCGACCATCTCCGCATTCGTGAGAGTATCCTTCTCAAATCCATTCACCGCCTGATCAAGCAGCGCCGCCGTCATCTCAGGCCTCCCAATAGTAGGAACACTCGAGAAGGTGTGCGTGAGCATCTTGAGCGCATGCTTCACAACGCCCATGTCAGGGTCGTTGACGGATCCTTGCTTGGTAACAAGCACCTGCATTCTCCCGTCGGAAAGTTGAGCGCGCTCGAGAACTTGCTTCTCTACTTGACCCTACATGCTTTTGTTAGCCGAGCATATCTTGTGATTGGTAGGGCGGGATAACATACGCGCATCACGCAGTAGTCTCCAAGGATCCATGGCTTCTTGCTGGGGTCTCTCTCGGCGTTGCTGCCGCTGACGTATATAAATCGAAGGGGTTCGGATTTGCCATCGCGAGGGAGTTTGGCAAAGGTATCGGCAGCGGAAAGGGCATATTCGGAGCAGATTGTACGGGTTTGCTCCCAAGTGTGCTGTTTCAACTTGCCCGGTGTGACTCCAACAAGCCTATGGAGCGTTAGACAACGCGCGTTTATGTAAAGTCCATTCAGGCATACCATATACAAGCATCTGCGCCGGAAACTGCATCCTTGACATCTTGTGGGTAGCTGGAAAAGTCGTCACAGACAACAGACTCGAACTTAGGCTCTACAGCTTCCTCGTCCAGACCGAAGGGGATGTGGGTTACGCGGCGTGCTAGAGCCACAACTTCTGTTATCTCAGGACTTAGAAGCGCTTGGCGGATAACTTCTGTGCCTAGAAAGCCGGTTGAGCCTCCTACAACGAGCTTCATTGTGGCTGGGATTGGACTATAGATGTCGAACGGGGTTGGTGTGGATTCTCGTCGGACTGCGCACTTCTCGTGTGGATCAGATGAGTACTTGTTGCGACTTATATGTTGCTTTTAGGTCAAGATCATTTAAGTCAAGGTCACGGAATGTAAGAAGGTTGACAGAACAAGTTCCATGCGGCGATGGTTATCTATACCTAGAGAACATCGCTGACGTCGTGATCTGTATTAAAGAGCAAGCCTTAACTGCGCCATTAATCGAAAGTCTAGATTAAATTAAGTTCAATTAATGAATGAAGCTCTTTGGAGCTTGGATGCTGTGGGTGTGAGCGATTGCCAGAAGCGGACACGGCGATGGCCTCTAGCCAGGCACTTGACGCCGGATCCGGCATCGAGTTAAGAGATCCATTTCTGCAGGACATTCCATAACGCCAAGAAACATTCTTTATTAAACGCTAATCGGTAGGGCCCAAGAACTCGGGACGGAATGGGTCTACCCTAATCTTACACATATATCATGGCTTTCCGAATGCAATGCGCCCGCCCCTAGCCTGTCATGTGAACGATGCCGTCGGGAATATCGCGCCAACCAGAACGACCCAACAAGCCAGACCAGTATCGAGCAGCTGACCAAAAGGAAAAGACATATCGAGTGTGCCTTGCGCAACAACACAAAAGTAGATTAATGGAGCGCACCAATTACACCCTCAGTTCAGTTCAGCTCAGCTGCGCGCTCCCATTCCGCGCTTCCCCGCCTTTCTCGCCCGCCCGCATAAAGTGATCGAGACAATGAATGGCCAGGCTGCGTGCAAGGCATTTCCTACCAAACAATTGAGAAAATTGACAAAAGTCTTGTCCTCAGCTCCAATCTGAATCTATTTCACCATGTGAATTTTTAGTGAACAGAGCCATCGCTCAAGATGCCTTCTATACCAACATTTCTCTCGCGCTCGGTGCCTCCAGTTTCGAGCGCAAGCAGCGGCGCGCACATCACCAATGCCCCTCCAATTCCCAGCACGAGCATTGGCCCAGCGGCCGAACACCTCGAGAGTGAGCTTCTCAGGATGTATTGGCAGGGCGTTGAGCGCGAGCTGCCTTATTTACTTCTCACATTTCGTCGCTGGCAATCACGCCAAGACTCGTCGGGTTTCCTACCAGATGAAGAGGATGATCACATCCATGGATTTGATACGTTCCTTGATTCACTGAGCGATACTTCACGCCAATTCCACGAGCGAAACAAGAGAAATCAGCGATCGAAGAAACCACAAAAAGAAAAGCCCGCCAAGAAGGATGCTTCAGCACCACCGTCTTACGATGAAGTGTTACGAGGTCGCGGCTGGGACATTTTTGCCGACATGAAAAGTCAGAGCATTAAAGGATCAGTCAGGGCGTCGCTTACTGAGCGCAAATTACTGGATCCAGCGAGGCGAAGAGCTCGCATGCTCCTGCAATCAGCGCAGTTCCTCGACATTGACAAAATTATCGAGTATCGGGAACCTGAAGAAGCTCTCTCCTTCTGGAAGAGACCTGCTTCGGCACAGATCAAGGTGTCGTGCTACGATGATCTGAACCAAGCAGTCTTCGTCGCGCAGCGGTGCTCTGAATGCAGATCGACCATTCGGGGCTGCATGTTCCAAGACACCAGCTCTGAAGGTGTCACCATTTGTGAAAGCTGCTACCGAGAAAGACACTACGGTCAAACACGCTTCGTCAAGAAATACAAGCATTGCTGTTTGCCAAATGCATTGACGCCAGAAATTAGTCGCAAGCTCTGCTATTGCGGTACTGTTCGCCGACGTGACAATGAAGGTCGCTCCCGATCTCTTTGGCCTATTGATCCCGAGCTCGATACTGGCCATCACATCAAAGGTGGACGAGGTCGCGTAGGATGTGGTCTGTACACCGTCACCGATACCTTTGCCGAAGCCAAGTACGCGTCTACAAGGTCTAAATTTGGCAAGCATGATAGTCTACTTCATTTGAGGAAGAGGGATCCTGTCGGTGGTGATAGACTGCCTACAGGTGCCTCCAATAAGAAGCAGCCGAGCAAACTGGGACACATCGTCGAGACCTCTCTTCCTGAGTATGGCTACTCTTATGGGTTCAGTACCGATTCTCCAGAGGATATTCCCATTTATTTGCGCTCGACGATTGAGAAATATCCTTATGGGAATGTTCATATGGCTCTTCGCTTTGGACCTCTCATCATCGAGAACGGTGTCGCAAAGTAAGTTTTGCAGTTCCAACACCTGCCAAGTCAACAGCTAACATCTTCAGCACCATGGGAGGTGTCCTCATCACGAGCAGAGATCCGCCTTCGTTACAAGTCATTCGCGACCCTTCTGCAGACATCACCGATTGTCTGCTTCTGACGGGCGAGACAGACCGCACCCTATACACGCAAAACAGACCTCGGTACCCCAAGCGCTATAAAGCGTTCATGAAGCAGGTTGTCGGCGGCGCTTTCTGCGATTTCTTCGAGTCGGATATTGAAGACGAGCTCATTGATGCTTTCATGTACGAAAGTACCTGTTTAGTCGAAGATGGAATGACATTTGCGGAACAAGAAGCCATGCTCGAACAGAGCACCAAGCGCCTGCTGCTGCACGTTAAGGAATACCTTGGATCAAGGGTACACGCATACGTATCGAGCATAACCGACCGACTTCTTGATCCAGAGGTTCAACTTCGGTGGCATTATCGCGCAAACAATTGTCAGGCATTTTGCGACAAGTTGATTGACCGCGAGCTTTTTGGACCGCTCTTTGCGGCACCATCGCTTGGTAGCCAGCCAAGACCGCTCTACTTAATGAGCTTTGTTTGTCGACCTGGCTCGTACGTCCAAACACGAGCGGTTTCTAAATATGACGTTCCAAATGGACTCACAGAAGAATACCTTCTCAAATTCCGGTACGGGCGCCACGATGATTCCGACATCGTTGATACGCTCTCTGAGTATTGGACCGACTGGGGCGGCTTCGAAGGCCCCATCTACCAATACCAAGACGTCTTTCCGTGGGACTGCACGGAAGCCTATGATCGCTATCCTGGGAATTGCGGTCAATGCAACATTTCGAAGCACGTACTTGCATTCCCATTTGACTCATGGTCCATCGCTTCTCTGCATCTTGCACGAGGCAGGCAATTGTATCCTCCCAGCGCAACACCCGTCACGGGCAAGGCGGGAGAGAAGCGACATACTCCAGGCCTCATGACCGACGCAGAATGGTTCAAGAACCGTTTAACCGTCCTCCTCGGTCAAGATGCTCTTTTGACGGCAGCAGTCGCCATGGCAAGCTGTAATCAGTTCCGAATGTCCACAACATGGCTTAATAGCCATGAGGACGAAACCATGGACAGACTAAAACTCGGAGGCATCCATCGCGCACAACCTTTCAGCCATCACTTCGAAAAAGGCGCATACCATCAATACTTCGTCGCCGACTGGGCCTTTTTGGCTCAACCGCTGCGAATCGTCGAGTACGAGAAACTAAGAGACTGGAGAGCGGTCAAGATTGATGTTGGAGCGACAACGTCTAATGATGATGGTGGAGGAGGAGGAGGGTGCGGTTCTGGTGCGTTTGCTTGTGGTGCTGCGGGCCCAGGATGTGCAGCTGGAAGTCCGGGGATGGCGGGCGATACTTGTGGGAGTAATTGCGTTTCGACTTGTGGAGCGGACGGTGGTGATGATGGGGGTGATGGAGGCTGTGGAGGTTGCGGTGGGTAGTCAAGTATTCGATCAATTTACACGACGACGCACATGCTCTAAATGTCTCATTCTAAATCCTTCCAATAGAGAAATTTCCATTTAATGCTAGATTTTGCACTGTACATCGACTTCAATTGACTCAATACGTGTGGTGTCCCGCCCAATGACACTCATGTCGACCTTGACCACAAAACCACCATCTGGGCTGCCTTCTCGACATCGCCGTCAAACAAATCGCACAATCAATATTCCTCGGCAACGTCCTACTCAAGTAAAACTCATCTCTCGCCTCCTTCACTTCAGTAATAGTCTTACCTTCGAGACCTATACAATGCCTGCACAAATAACCGCCTGCGTCTTCCCACTGCGGCTTCTGGAAGGCACAGCAATTGACGTGCTGCATTTCAAGATCTTGCATGTTCCACTTTGCGTGGAAGGGCGCTGCTCCGCCGTGGGCGCGCATAAGATAGCAGTATGTGCAAACTGCGTAGCAGTGCATGAAATGATCTTTGATGCGGGAGGATTGGATTGATCCTCTCTCCGATTTGCAGTCCTGATGGATATTAGTCGCTATCTCGGGAAGATGAAGGGTTCTGCTTACATCGCAAATCACACGCTCGCATGCCCAGCACTCTGTTTTCTGCCCGTCCAAGCACGATGAAACGCATAACGACTCTATACGATCTTGACGAGCGGGTGCGTCCATTGAAGGATAAAAAATTGCTGTCCGCATCATCTTTGAAGTCAAGGAAAGATTGACTAGGTCGCTATAGTGGAGTTGACGGGCAATCCGCTCAACGATCCGATCATCTTTCAGTACCGTCGCTAAACCTTTCGCCCGGCCTTTAGGTGTCTGCGATAGCATTTTGTTGATGTCATGGGGCCACCTCTTTACAGGCTGCTTGCTCCGACTTGGCAAGAAGAATCTTCTGACGATGATTGCCGGGACAGCAATGTATCGGGGGAAGGCAGCGATCGGGAACAAGAAAATATCCTGAGAGGCAAAAAGGATACTTTACTTGAGTCAGTATACGAAACTCTGGTACAAGCGGTGATGGAGCAACTCACATCACAAACATCCGCATGATCTTGCCCAGGCTTCCACCGAAAGTCCAATCCTTTGTTCCCGAAGGAATCGGGTACCTGCATGCATCCACTACCAAGAAGAAAATAATGGCCAAGTCCACGCATAGGATGTAAAAGGGCCCGCGACTTCGTTGACAAGAGTCCCAGTGACCCATGGATCCTCTCTTTCTACATTTCGTAGCGACAATCGCACTCACTATCGGCCATATCGTGATCCATATTCCCTAGCCTCATTAGCTGCGCACAGCGAACAGCAGAATTATCTACTCACCAAAAACTGATATCCTCTATCTAGATGACCCAAGCGCCACCATGGATTGAGCACGACGAGAGGGCCATAAAGCGCGAGGGGAATAATTGACCAGAATCGAATGCGCGCAAATCTCTCCGCTGACTTCCGTGAGAGACAAACAATTGTACATATCGTGAGATAACCCCATAAGAGCATAAAGATCGAAAAGAACGCTTTGTGAAAGGTATTCATGATTGCATCGGTAACCCATCAAGAGTTCAAGTTGAGGATGATAAAAACCCGGCCTCGATATTTCCAAACCTTCGTTTCAGCGCGGAACATCTCCGCATTGATCGACAGGACAAAAACGCCTGTGGCTTGGCACTGCCTTGTTTCTCTGCCTAGTCGGGCGTATGCTGTCTTTGTTTGATGTGTGCGGGGATAGTTGCGATTGGGTATCTTGGCACAGCTGACAAGCAGGGGTGTCTGAGATGTAGTACACTTTTTTTGAGGCGTTCGACGAGGCAATCCGAAGGATTTTGGGCTGGCAGACTTGTTCTACGCCTGCGAGGGCGTTGAGTATTGTTGCTGGCTCAAAGCCCTCAAATTTAGACTCAAATAGCTAGGTGAAGCGTCAAAATTACAGCCACCAGTCATCGCGTAATGGTCACTGATTGTTGTGAAAATGGCTTTGGAACACAGACTCACCAAATTATCCCTTCATGAGCAGGGCAAAGACATGGTCCAGGGCAAGCTCCGACCCAAAGATCCGAACGGACGAGATTATCCACTCGCCTATAAGTCCGAAGATTGGCCAATCATCCCCAGTCCCAGTGTCTTCAACTTTGGAGATACCAAAAACATCAAGTCCTCAACAAGGCCGAAGGCTCCGGACTTATCACTGCCTACAGTATCCGAGTGCGCGTCTCACCTCGAGTTTCTTGAAACTCTCTACGTCCTCAGACAGAAGATTCTTGTATCGAAGGAGCTTGACGAAGTATTTCAAACCACCCCAAATAGGGAGACAAAGACTGGTGTTCAGGGTGACACAAAAACGCTCAAAGACGAGGATTTCTGGAAGCGAAGGCAGGCAAAGTGGCCCAAATTCATTGAATTTGCAGTCGTACGCTTCCTCGCCTGGCGACAAGAGATCAATCAGTCCACCGTTTCAGAAATCACAAATGACAATCTACCGCCGCTGGATGTTCTGATGGTCTGGCACTCGTTCCTTCTCAATCCCAAGCTCTTTTACAATAACTGCTCAGAAGAGGCAATTTTCTCTATCAAATTCCCGTGGAAACACATCCACGAAGCCATCAACAACGCCGAATGGTCTTTTAGCCTCAAACCAGCAGCCGCAGCTAATTGGGAAGAAACCTCACTTGTTTCACCAGACCTCTTCAAGAAAATGGTATTGTGGGGAAGTCCCTCGTCGGATCCTCATTGCAAAATTCAGAACCTAGGATTATGCAACAAATATGTTGTATGCAAGATCAGCGATGCTTCTTACGAGGGATACTCAAAGCTCTTTGAGCGGTTTGAGTCCACTCTTGCGGAACAACTCAGAGATGCGGTGATTCGTCAGGCGTCTTTTGTCGACAAGATGAATTCTTACATGTGGATTCGAAGTCCTGCTCTTGAAGGGACTATGCAGCGCGGCATTAAGCGTTACCTCAATTTTTGCAAAATGCTGAAGATGCTCAAGACCACTGTTGTTCCGACGTTGGACATTGACCTTGTCTGGCATACCCATCAATGCACGGCAAGATACTACGGAGCAGCGATGAAGGTCCTGGCTGGCAAGTTTGTCAATCATGATGATACAATTGAAAAGCCAGCGCTGGGAGACAGTTTTGGAGAGACGAGGCGTATCTACCGTGTATACTTTGGACAGGAGTATCGTGCTTGTGGGTGCTGGGATTGCCAAGCTCTATTGAGTGAGCTTGAGAAGGCTGTGGAGAGAGGTGACGAGGATGTGGATATGGATAAGATTGCTGCCAAGGTGAAAGATGATGTTTTCTACCATAGAGCTGTGGAGTGGTCGAGGAGGCACAAGATGGCTGTACCGATGCGGCGGAGCTAGTTAAAAAATCTCTGTTTTATGCTTTAAAATCAAGTAGTCTTCTTCACACTCTTTGCTGTAATCCATATTCTCTACTGTGCCAATTTCTCTAATCTGTCGAGGTAAACTTTGCGCTTGTGTACTGATATCTCAAAGAACAATAGTTTGCAAAATTCCAATGGCGATATTCGCAATATGTCGAGTTTCTGTGGCGGCATGCTTGGAGTGACACTGTCTTGGTTTGGTCTGAGCTGTAGAACATCCATATCTAGCTTTGCCCTTAGCACGGCGATGTTGCCAACGACATGAAAATCTGGTGCGGGAAGTTTCCACTTCTTGTCATGGATAGCTTGCGTTCCAGTGGTATTCGTGGACGAGGCATTATTGAGATCAGTCAGCGGTAACCCGTATGCAGACCGGTATAAACTTATGATCGATGTGATATAACTTTGGTCAACTCGCGGGACTAGGTCGTATTCGTTTACCACTGCAAAGACGTGCTGTGTTTGCGGCATAGCTTGTGCCAAGTCGGTAATGTTGGTTGAGGTTACTGGTGGGGCCCCGAATGTGATGAGCGAGAACTTGGCTTTACACACTATCCCAAGCTATATCAGCCCATGATACGCACATATAGGCGGTAAGGTTTGGACTTACATTGAGTTGGACAGCGACAGATAAAGTGAAGGAACACTATAGCGGCAACAGCTCCACCGGCCGAGTGGCCTGTAAATACAACATGCGTGAAAGTATTGTCCGACTCCACTTGGCGAATAATCTCTTCGGTGAGCCATGGGATGAGAGTATTTGCACAGGCCAGGAAGCCACTGTGAGCAAAGATCTCTGCAGTACTCCCCGGGAAAGACTATGCTCAAAAGTTAGATCAGTCAGATGATGGAGTACGGGCTAGAGCTTACAAATATTGAAGCTGCATCCTTTCTATCTCTGTTAAAGTTGACAAGATGATCGGTCTTGCAAGCCGTACCTCGAATAGATACAAAGAGTGTCTTTGTCTCGTCTTCTTTCCATATTGACGTGGCCTTTACTGTTCCAGTGATTGAAGGCGTGCGAGATATCACTGGCAGAAGGTCTCCGCCTGGCTGTGTATCTGGCTTGTAAACTGAGCATGCACATCTACATGCGGCGAGCAGTAGCTGGATTAAATCGGGATCACTATAATAATACATTAGCCTTGGAGCGTTTGAAATGGCGTATGATTGTACCTCGGCCATGGCTCTGCAGTATCTTCTCTGACTCTTGAGTTTTCGTATCTTGATATTTCCTTTGCAAGTCGTGAGAGATGGAACTGTAATAAATCCCCATGCTGTCCTATGATGAAGGCCTATCAGCAAGCTTTAAATGCATTCCCAAGTCATCTAAAAATTACCTTGGTCATCAAGCTGATCGAGAACAAAGTCTAGGCACTCCAACAGCTCTGTGACAGCTACTGAAAAGGCCTGGGAATTGGCGCTGAACTCGGCTTGTGAGGTAGGCGCTGATGCAGCCGTTGCAATAGACTGCTTAGTGACAGTCCTGGTATTTCGGCCTTTGAGTAGCTTCGAGGCCCACATGGCTTATACTGAAAATAATTGACAAAGGCTTCCGGTGTTGCTAGTAACGAGTTGCAGGATAAACGGAGGGCGCCAAGATATCCCTTTAGCTGAGCGCCACGTGCTGCACTGCCTCAACTTAGCCACCACAGCCCCGATCCTATCTGCAAGCCAGCATGACTTCCATTTGCCAACAGCAGTAGACTTAGAAAAATACTTCACGAAGTAGCGCGTTGACTCACTTATTTCTTGATGATGAGGAAATTTCTGAGGGTTGAATACATATCTATCAAAAGATGGCGTGTGCTCACTGCCCATTCCTAGTCTTCCCTATTTCCCGTCACTTCTTGTTCTCCCTTACCCTGTTCGGTCACCCTTTAGCCAGACGTTAGATAACTGACAACTCCTCAACAAGTCCATAACTATATGGAAATTGTCAGAACCCATCACTTACTGTTTGCGAAAAGGAGCACGCCTTTGCAAGCTCGCTACACGATGACCACCGTAGACACGTCGTCCCGAGTCAAGCCTTTCAGAGCCTCTCCGTGCATGATGCCATGAACGTATGCTTCTACAACCAACCTGTATCTTCCATCACCATTTGGCCGAAGCAAGCATGGAACAGAACTGCCTGATAGTACCCACACCTCGTCCCCTACCCTTGTCGATCTCAATCCCATTCCTGCGCTGAAGTACTGGAGGTATAGAACGAGGGTTTGCTCTATTGAAGACTACCAAAGTTATTTATGTTTTGACGCGGATGAGTTACAAGGTAGGTTGCAAGGCCTTCTAGGTCATCGGGACAAATCATTCTTGCATCCTAGAGTTTGGCGTGACTGTTTTCGAACCGGTCAAGCCGGAAGTGATCGAGCATTGGATCTTCGGTGCCGTGCAGAATCTTTTTAGAAAGAAGCTCGCCAACAAGCGCAGCATTCGTTACTCCGGAGTGCATCACAGCCACGTCAAGCCCATCCAAGCCCGTTGAACCGAGAATAGGATATCCATCTTCCGGTTCAGGCCGTACACCAACAGTAAAGTTCCCAAACTCTAGGTTACTTCCACTTTTGAATGCTTTTTGTACCTTTTGGAAAAGCTCCTCTGCTGTAGCTTGCGGGTTATCGCCGGGGTTTTCACCAGCAAAGGTAGCACCGAAGCGGATGCACCCGTCGAGGGTTTGGCGCATGTGCAAGCCTGGCAAGCGGACCAAAGTGTTCAGGTATCGCTTTTTGGTCGGCGCGGTGTTGACAATGAGACCCTCGCTGCTGTTCAGGGGGAGCCTGATGTTCTCTGTTGCCAACAATGGCACGCTTGCAAGACCAGCGGCTAGAACGACGTGGCTACCATGTATCTCCCCAGAGCCCGTAACCACACCCGAAATCCGACCGTTCTCATGCCTCAAAAACCCGGTTACGCTCGTGTTGAGCACTTTGGCACCCAGCGATTCGGCGTGAGCGATTAGTTGAGCGGCAGCGTCGTGGGCTTCGATCGTACCCTCTTCAGGAACATAAAGGCCCCATTCCACCGAGGAGAATTGGGCCTTGTCAATTTCCGGCTCGAGGGCCGCAAGGGCGGTTTGGCTCATGCGCTTTATGTTGGTACCCCAAGTAGATTGACGTTTCTCGAATTTTGTACGCTCGTCGAGAGTTCCGTCGCAAGTCAGGGTACCGCCCCAGTAGATTGGGAGGTCGGGCAGCTCTTTGCCAATTTCAACCCAATGTGTCATCGAACGGCGTCGGAAATCATAATAATATTTCTGGGTCGCACCGGCTGCATTGAGCCAGGAGAATGACTTGGGAGTCGCCACGCCGCCGACTGCCTCTGCGATGATAATGACATCCTTCTCCTTCGCTAAATGCCACGCGATTGAGGCACCAACGATGCCGCCGCCTACAACGATGATCGGGGTAGATTGAATGCTCATGTTTTCTCCTTAGCTTTGCGTGCGCGATGTGTGGCACACTTGAGTTGGAAAAGTTCAAAGTCTTGCTGGGTGTTCACGAATTTGATACTACATTGTGGGTTGTCCCACGCTTGTCTTTATACCTGCACGTTAAAGCGAAAAAGGTTTTGATCGGCGTGTTCGGCTCTCGTAAGCTTCCCGTTCGTCCAACCGGAAGAATACGTCGGGAGAATACGTCGGGGGAGTACTTCGGAGGAATACGTCGGAGGAATCCGCTGCTGGCAACGGGTGAATGACTGGACCTGTGAGGAAAGCAAAAGTTTGAAGTAATATAGTTATCAAGCAAGTTAATTAAATATATAACTTAATTAAAAACCTATTCACTTATATTGCTTTTATTTAATCGAATATTTCTCAAGTAATTAATAAATTACGTTTTCTAAATATAGCTAAAAAAGAAATATATTTCAAGCTTTTTTAAAAACAAAACAAATCTTTCATAAGGGTAGACGCTGGATATATATACGTATATATATATATAACTATTAAGTTCTATAAAGATGGCTGGATAGCTAAACCCCGACATCTCGGTTATCGCGCCGTATGTGACGCACTGCTGAGAACAAGTTGGCCCTGAGTTCGAACTGTTTTTCGTTCACCCACACTCCGGGCAAGTTCTAAGGCCCTCCTGGAACATGGTTTTCGCCTCTCCAGGTGTAGGATAATGCCTGGTATGGAATTCCCTGTGCTGGATTTGAGAATGATACGAAGAGTGAACAAGAGATATTCTCAGGCCACCATCCCTTGTACATTTGTAGGAGGCGAATAGAATCGGAGGCAAGATCGAGGGCGGTATACGGAAAGTCAGGCCTTGCGGCGAATGTTTGGTAAAGGATAGGTGAGCAGTTGGTAGTAGTCTAGATCGCGAGAGTTCAGGCGTCTGAGAGTAGGAGAAGAGGAAGAGTTGCGTCTTCGAGAACCGACAGGGCGCTAATGGTGAGGTACAGTAACCCCCATCTTTGTTGTGACCGGCGGGCCACCAGTGAGAGGACACGAAACACACCAGGCTTGAGGAATCTCATGGGGAAGCCCTCCCGCTGGCATAGGATCCCTGCAGCCAAACTTTGGAGATTCCGCCGCTATCATACATAGGCTGATCTGGTAACTCAATCAGTGACAACTCCACCTCGAGCTAGAGGAAGTCAGCTCCAAACACAAAAAAGGATTCAGCATACTTGGGTTTCTCGTGCGAGTTTGGTAGTATTTTATGCTGCTATGCTAAAGATGAGGTGGGTAATATCAATGTCGCTTACTATGGTAGACGTACTTGGAGCTAACTCAAGTAGCAAAGTAGATACAACATAGATGCTAAGTTGCTTGCAGTGATACGTACTTTCCAGAGATGTATCATGGGTTCCAGTTAGAGTTTACCTCAAGACTTCACTAGTACCGTATTCAGGGGCTTGGATACGCCCATTTCTCTCGGGAATATTTTAATACCGAACTGGGCCCTATTAATCATTCGTCGCTTGACAAATTGCCTAGTCGCGGTCGTATTATACTACCGAGCTATCAAAATTGTCCGTTTGTCTAGGTATATAAGTGATTCCAAGCCCAAACATTCTGTCCAACAAATCATCCATTCTTTCATCATTCACGCATTAATCAATACACTTGCTCTTACACGAAAAAATACCGAAACCATGACTCTTGTCGCTGTAGCTGGAGGCGCGGGTAAACTCGGCCGTGCCATTGTGGAAGCGCTTGTCGAACAAGGCCAACATGACGTGGTGGTGCTGGCTCGAGAGGTAAGTACAATTTTGACACAAGGCTTGGTCCCACATCATCTCATGTATACTTAGGCCAAAGACGTACAAGGAACGCGGACTATCGCTGTCGACTACACCAATGTTGGTGAACTTGCTGCCACGCTTGAAAAGAAAAAGATTGAGATTGTCATATCCACCATCAATTCTATGCAAGACGTCTCGGCTGAGCTGAACCTGATCCAAGCCGCTGAGAAATCGCCAACAACCAAGAGATATATCCCGAGTGTTTGGGGTATCAAGTACACCCCTGAGTAAGTGCCTCCGTGATACTGAATCTGGTGCCAGCCTACTGAACTGCTGAGTTAGGATCGCGTCGTATTTCCCTATTGCTCAGGCTAAGCTCGATCTAACTGCCGCATTGGAAGCTACCTCGACCCTTGAGTACACAGTCGTGCTCAACGGCTACTTTGCTGATGCTTGGGTCGCCCCCAAGGTCAAGTCTTATCAAGACCCCATGGCTCTTGTCGTCGACATCCCCAACGAGTTTGCCGCCATTCCCGGATCCGGCAACGAGCTGGTGGTCTTCACGCACACCTTTGACATCGCACGCTTCGTCGCCTTGCTCATTGGAGCACCGAAGTGGGATAAGGAATCGTACATCATTGGGGACAAGATCTCGTGGAACCAGTTCTTGCAGATCGCAGAGGAAGCCAAGGGCGTCAAGTTCACCGTCAAAAACGACTCAATCGAGGTCCTGAAGCAGGGCAAAATCACGGAGCTGCCCTCCCACCCGTACATGTATCCATTCTTCCCCAAGGAAATGCTTCAGGGCCTGTTTGCTGCTTTCGGCCGCATGTTTGTTGAAGGGGCGTTTGACCTCAAGCCTGAGCACACGCTAAACCAGGCGTTCCCTGAGGTGAAGGCGCGAAGTATCAAAGATCTTCTGTTCGAGGCTTGGGCGCAGTAGTAGTTTCGGAATTAATTGGGCCGAACGTGGTGATGGCAATAGATAAAGATTTCGAGAAAACCAATTGATATTCAATCTAACTACAAATCACGATTTGCATGGACGCTCGGATGTATTTTAATTCCGAGGCTGTTTACGAATCAGGTGGGGTAAATGTGGGAGTCATTAACTATAAGACACCTAGTGTAGAGAAACCGTGGAATACCTACTACTTGAAGTTTATTAAACCTCTCGGCCCTCACCTACTAAGCAAGACGTTTTGGTTCGTTCAGTTGCAACTCTCGTTTGGACAGGCACGGCATGGAGACTCAAGACAACTTGGCCGCCGGCACCGATGGTATCCACAGGCGGACCGTCAATGTAAGTTATCTCAATCCTTGCAAGTCCTGTTCACTCGCCGCAGGTCTGAACTTAATAGGCTTGTGTCCAATGCAGGAGCAGAAAACTACGATGCGACGGCAAGGTGCCAAGCTGTGAGAGATGCTCAAGTTCCAGGACGACATGTCGCTATGATAAGCGCAAAGGCAGAGGCTTGGGGAAAAGGTGCGTGACGGTGGTTGCGTGAGGGTTCTCAAGGCTAAAGTCAGATAGCAAGCAATACATTCGGTCTCTCGAGCAACGCCTGAAGGAGACTGAAACAACATCACGCGCAACATCCGTACCCGGTCAAGAGGTAGGCCATAATGCAGCAGAATCCAGCGACAGTGATGATGCACTTCACGTCTATGCGGCAAAAGCATCCAACACAAGCCAGACTCCGCAGTCAGGATGGCCGAAAGTAATCACTAGAAATATCATTCACGCCCAGCAGCATATGAATAATCTCGAGCGAAACGTTTTTGTTCCTCTGCCACCCAAGGAATACATGGTTCACTTTGTATTCAACGCCCTTGAGGATATGTATCAAATACGGCCACTCTTCAGCACCAGTGAGGTTCTGAAGCTTGTGGATGACCAGTGTCTAGCCGGGCTATCGAACTGCCACGACAACCCTACTCGCTGGGCCACTCTAAATGCCCTCATCGCCATGGGCATCCAGTGGAAGGCCGACAACAGGGCCATAGAAGAGTTGTTTCCCATCTCGTGGGCATATTTCAAAAATGCCTACGCCATCTTTCCAGAGCTCGTGGCGAGAGGCGCTAGCCTCGAATCCTGTCAAGCGATGCTGGCTATGGCCTTGTTCATGCAGGGGACTGCCGATGCCCTGACATTCACCAGCTTGCTCTCGGCCGCCGCGCACACCGCTCAGTGCATTGGTCTGCATCTGGAGGACGCGGGTGGCCCGACCGAGGCTATCGGTATGGAGAAGCGTAGGCGGACATTCTGGCTGATTCGCGTGCTCCAATGTAATGCGTCGATCAAGCTTGGGCTTCCAGCGCCATTTGACGAGGTTGACGTTGATCTTCCCGCCCAAGAGCCTGCGATGGGAGCTTGTGTCACTACGGACCTTTTGAGGCACATGTCGACCCTGTCCCTCATTCAGTCTAGAATCAGTCGGCACTTGCGCCCCGAATCAGCGCTCTGGAAGGACCATGACGAAATGCTCCAGGTTCTTGCGGATATAGATAACCGCCTCGCACATTGGCTGTCGGAATTACCCTCTGAACTCCGACCGCCACATTCTCCTCGGGCGGTTGATCCCGGCATCGCAGAGTTACACTTTGCCTACTACGCTTGTACCTGGAGGATTCACGGAGCCAATAGCATGATCCAGAAAACCCAGAATCATTCTGCTTCCGCGTCCAGTCTGCTGCTTGTCATGCCTGATCCCGCACACAGCGCCCGAGCCACGATTTCTCTGTTCCAAAGCATGTCACCACAACCTTTGGCCGTCCTGTGGTATGTTCTACGTCTGTCTGTACCCCATGGATTCTGAGCTAACGTTGCAGGCAAATGATATGCTACCCCCTTTGCTCTGTCTTGATACTCATCGGAGCCATGCTTGAGAACCCGGAAAGCTCAGAGGTTCATTCAAGCATCGATTGGGTTCATGGGTTTATGGGATTTCTGCAAGGGTTACAGGATCTAGAGGGTTGTGATTTAAAAAATCTCATCCATGGTTGTTCTAAACTATACGACATTGCATCCTCTACAAGGCACATTCTACTATCCCAGGAACATAGAGTATGTACCGACGTCGTTAAGAGTGACGGTTACTAATACACCAAACAGGACGTATATATGTGCTTGCGAGATTCTTTGAACCTTATGCAACTCACGCAGGGCCTCCTCACTAAAATGCCTTTGTTGTCTAGCAATGCAACTAAGGTATTTTCTGGCATTTTAAGAGAACCAGGAAATGATGAATTTGGGCTACTAGTGATGGATATATTTAAGCCCAGCACATTTAACTTTGCATTCTCCTAGGTCAGGCAATAAGTAGATCTGAAACCTACATAATTCCGGCAATTTAAGTATTAATATCTTACGTAAATTACATGAGATACATATCTGAGTTGTCCCAACAGTCAGAAAACGCTCATAGGAGAAGGAAATAATGGTGACAAAACTAAAACAATGTGATTTTTTGCGGTTGCTTTTTTGCCATTCGTGTTGGCCAAACAAACGCATGCTGGCCGTCTTTGTTTGTCACACCAAATTTATTCACAGGCAGCATTCACTGCCAGTGCTATTTAATCAGTCACTGTCACTGGCATCTGAGCAACTTGGGTCTTCTTCTTCTGCACCATCCCATTTCATGCACCCCAACTCTTACATCAAAAGCAAAACACCGATAAAACAGGGCCCCAATTAGGCCGGCATGTTTATCGAAGTTCTGAAGCAACATCACGGATCTAAGGGCAGATGATTGGGCCTTTACCTGATGTTGACGAACGTTCATCCCGGCATCCCCAATTGGTTTTGCCGGGTTCGTCAGTTCGCAGAAAAATGTATTATTTGCTCGACAAGTAGTGTACTAAGGTACTAGTGATCTCAAAATCTTCATAGTGTAAGATCCGATTCATACGAATGGGTGATTTGATTACGTGAACTCGGCAAATACCATCAACTGGTCACCCTTGAGAATTGCCAATGATCAATAAACATCAAAAGCATGTAGATGGTGCATTAGCCAATAGGAAGACCGATTCGAGTGTCCCATTATCAATGAGTAGCTGGCTGTCTCGCAGCAGTAATTGGGCGACTAGCACAAGTATCAAAATTTCGAATGCTTAAAGCAGCATTACCAATGTTCCTCATGTAAATCGAAGTCGTAGGCAGGTTTGACTAATGTGACGATAGATCAAACTCCGGAATCATCTTGAAACACGCCCACAGGGTCCCAGTGGTTCTCACGCACCGCGTACCAATCTTTCCATTTCTTACAACCATCATTAACCTGCTCCAGCTTCTCCGGAGTCATCATTTTCTTCAGGTCCTCTTCACGCTCCAAGATCTGCAACGCCAAACCGCTCGAAGCATGCCAGGCAATATGACAATGGAACAGCCAAGAGCCAGGATTATCTGCCTTGAAGGCGACCACGAGATAACCTCCAGCTGGGATCAGTGCCACATCTCGGCGTGGAGGATTGTTGAATTTGAGCGTTACTGGATTCTTTGGGTCAGAAAGCTGGGAAGAGTTTGAACCTTGAGCAAGAAGGGCGAAGTCATGGCCATGAAGATGCAGCTATTAAACAGGTCAGAGTGGTTGATGTCAAGGTATGGATCTTAACTTACAGGGTGGGCAAGTGAAATAAAAGTCCTGTTCTTTCCAAGCTGTTTAGTCGAGGGAGCTGTGATGACCAGGTAGACCCATCCGTCTCTGTTATCTGCTGGAACAATGACATAGTCGCCAGGCCACTTTTTCTTCTTATCGTGAAGTTGGGTAATAGTCGGGTTCGAGAAATTTATCCACAGAGGCTGCTCCCCAAATGCCCACCAGCTGAAATTATTCCCAAGATGGGGTCTATTCTTCTCGACCTGCAGACCGATGTCAAGATCGTTGTTTGTGTTTCCTGTATTTTGATTAGCTGTAGTCCTTCAGGATCTAACTCCGCGTAAGTGTTGTACTGACTGTTGTAAAGATCCACCTTGGGAATTGTCCATGGGAGGATGGGCTTCAGGTTGTTGTAGTCCTCGTCGCGACAAGTTTTGTTCCATCCCCCTCTCCAGGTAGTGGGAACCTTTGTGCTCTTGGCGTTGTACCTAAGAATACCTTGGCGTTCATCTGGCTCGTTACCAGGTTCAAAGCCTTTGCAGCCATCTGCGGGAACTGTTCGGATCCAGTAGTTTCCGTCTTCTGACGCAGGATATTGAGTGGTGTTAGTAGGGTCCGCATGGAGAACGACATGGTATCTTTGTCCTAAAAGCTGTTAGCTGCATGCCTATACAGTGGCTCTTGATCTGGCTTACCAATTCCTACAAGAATATGGTCCACTGGGTAAGGGCTGATTGGAACAAAATCGGAGCTCATGACCTCAAAATGATGGTTATCAATACTGAAAAGGAACGTTGTGTCCACGGATGTGTTGATGATACGTAGGAGGTATTTTTTGCCCTGTGAGATCCAGAGTCAGTACAATACAAACTTTTCCTCTGTAATAAATGCTTCATACCTTGGTCACGGTCATATTGTAACGTTCCCGTGGAAAGCTACCGGCGAAATTTCCTACAAGCCTTTATTAATAGTGAAACCACAAGGTAAGAACCGAAAAACAATACCAATTCCATTCATCAATATGCTATTCATCTGGGGACGAGTAGGAATTCCCGTTAGTTCCATCTCCCAGTCCTGGAAAGCACTTCGGTGGTTCCAATCTGTGATAAGGATAGGGTCCTTTGCTTCGTCGTAGTGGGCCGAAGATGGTCCAAAGATGGTTATGGGCCCCGCCAAACCGTCGGCGTACTGCAGAGAGTAATGGCTATGGTACCAAGAGGATCCGTATTGGAGAGCACGAAACTCATAAGTAAAGGACTCATTCGGAGCGATAGGACATTGTGTGACGCCATTGACGCCGTCCATCTCCATAGTACCATTCTGCCTGATGCCATGCCAGTGGATTGTAGTGCCGTTATAACGAAGCTTGTTCTTGACGTGGACTCTGATGAGGTCTCCCCAACAAGCCTTGATCCACGGGCCAGGGTAGGTTTGATTAAAGACTTTGCCGCCATGGTTATCAATACCGTCGCCGTTGATAGTCATGTTATCAGCCTCAAGCCAGTACTAGTCGTGATGATCAGTTCTTGAGCAAAGGCTATGGATCATGTCAGTGAATGCGTACCTCTCGAAGCACTCCCGGTGGATAAATATTCTCATAATCTGTGTGAATATCATAGGTGTGTCCAGTGGAATTTCGAAGCCAGCAGTGGCGGTTTTCTGGGGTGGAGCATGGTTTCCAGTCATCTCCGAGCTTAGGATAAGTGCAATTAAAGTCCTCGCCCGGCGTATCGGGGCCATTAGGTGCTGGGAATTTTGGATAATTCAGATTCTGAGGAACCTCATTGTGCTCGAAGGACAAAACGGGTTGTTCAGAATCAAGATGCTCGCCAAATGGAATGAAGAAGGTGACAGTGTAGATTATGAAAGTTTTACAAGCATTGTAGAAACCCATCTTAGGTGAAGGTATATGGTATGTGGATGTCTGCAGAGAAGTATGAAGAATCAACGATACAGAAGAGCTTCGGAGGGTCAATGGAGAAACCAGCCAGTTCTTGGAAGGATGATCCTCTCTTTACATCTCTTGGTCATAAGTCCCCCACTTACTCACCACAGTGCTCAGCTGTGCTTTGAGTATGTGACAAGCCATATCACAACCAAATTCGATGCAACCTCCTCTAGTGGCCACCTTATCACGTCCTCCTCGTCATTCATATTGAACCTCAGGTCAATTTTTCAGCCATTGATTGAAGCTTGTTGGACCTCAGCTGCTGCAGAGCTATCGAAGCTGTCCAAATTTGGTCATCAGCCGCACTCTAGCTTCAAGCCACTATTGCTTTCCCCTCTCTGATAGGAATGCCAAACGAAGAACTTAACCTCTGAAGGGCAGGGGTTCAGCATGGAGTCTCCGCTTCCGTCGAGACCTCGCCCAAGCTAACCTAGCTTGTGTCGCGCCGTGCCGTTCCGTACAGTTGGAGGCGCAGTCTCTAGTTAATTATCATGGTCTGTCAGCCAGCCCCAATCCCCAGCTTCGCCAAAAGCGGATTCGTGGGTAAGACATAAAATACAGTCTAGGTTTTAAGACTTCACATTTTCATCGATATTTCTGGTTGTCAGCTAGCCTCAGCTTACTTTGATGGCTGATGGAACCAATATTGCCCATAATAGTCTCGCAACAGCCTGACCCTAGTTACTCAACTAGACTCATAGAGATTCGATGTTCGCCTAAATACGATGAGTGGAGGTCCGCTACCCGTTTCGAGTTGGCAGATTCAGATAAGGCGGATAAGAGGGAAGAACTGTGACAATCAGCTGCAGTGATTTGCAGATAGCACGATAGTGTTTTAGCTGAATTGTGGCCACATACACATTCCTACTATGAATTATTGAAGTTCCTTCAATTCTTAATGGATGTTGTTCAATCAAATGGCACAAGAAGAATCTAGCATTATCCGAACTGCACACCTGCGAATCTCGGGACAACCCCTGGTCAATGGCGCAATCAGGTTAACCTAGTTGCCTGCAAATACGATAATTCGATAAACTCCTATTGGCCAGGCAACAACCTACGACTGTGATAAGAAGAATGATTACGCGTTACAACTCTGGCAATGTATCATCGCAGCCTAGAGTTGACCTATTTCAATCTCGCGAGTCTCAAATGCTGGCCAGATTTTCCAGTACGCAGATCCTCACAATATTTGAAATAGTCAAACCCGAAAAATGACTCCAACCACTGATTCAGGTGTGCAAGATGCCTTGCTTTTTGCGCCTGCTCACCAACTTCAGGCCAAGCTGGAGGCCGGAGAGACAACCAGTACGGAGTTGGTCGGCCTCTTTCTAGGACAAATTGAGCGGCATAACCATAGGTTTAATGCAATCATCTCAACTGCTCCGAGGGACCTTGCCATTGCTCGCGCTGAGGAACTTGACAAAGAGCGTAAAGCCGGTCAAGTTCGTAGCAGATTACATGGCATACCTGTGATCGTCAAGGTAAGAAACCAACTAATAGGCTACGAACTATGAGCTTAGTTGATCCACAGGACGCTGTGGTGACAGATGCCGCTCTTGGTATGCCCACAACGGCTGGTTCGCATGCAATCGCCACACTCAAAGCGAAGAGGAATGCCTCGTGCATAACCAAGGTAGGCGGTGCAACTATGCTCATTAGCCATGTATCGCTAAATTTGTGGCAGATGTTAGAAGCCGGTATGATCATTCTCGGTAAAGGAAACATGACAGTAAGTCAATTGACCATACCCACGACACCAAGATGCTTATAGACCTTTAGGAATTCTGTGGTCTGAAGTTAGTCAGTCCTTTCCAGAATTGAGTCGTCTCATCAGCTTATCTTCCAGGTCTAATAACACGCCTATTGGCTGGAGTGCCTATGGTTCTCAGACACTGTCACCCTATCGGAGAGACGATCTTGAGGAAGAACATCAACCGGCAAGTCTACCTATTCCCGGCTTGACCTATATCTGACCAAGGCCTAGACTCCCGGTGGCTCATCATCTGGCCCAGCCGTTAGCATTGTCGCTGGTTTCTCTCCGCTCGGTATCGCCACAGAGACAGCAGGTTCGGCTGTTTATCCGTCAAGTACCAATGGTTTATATGGAATGAAGCCTAGCCCTGACTCCATTGAGAAAGACGGCCTCTGGAAGCTTAGTGATAGCTTTGATGGCCTTGGTGTCATGGCTCGAAACCCTACTGACTTAGCGTCTCTGATCGAGGTGCTTCTCAAGCCTGAAGCACTATCAAAGCTGCCGGAAGGTGGTTATGAGGCCTCTCTGAAGAAAAGCTGGAAAGGTCTGCGCATTGGAATGGTAGACATTAATTGGGGCTCTCCCGGAGAGGCTTCAAAGAGTAAGTGGAATCAGTCGGACGTGGTAAGTCTAAGTATTGCAGCAAGAATCTTGATACTAGAAGCTCACTTGTGCATGTAGAAAGCATCTTATGAGCAAGCTGCGAATAAGATCAGGAAGCTTGCCGACAAAATGGTATATCTGCTAGATATTCCACAAGCCGACACATTGACATATAACGGTCGAGATCTTGGCAAAATAGCTTGTAAGTACCACCACTAACCTAAGCGGATGATATAAGTTTCTCACTTGGAAAAGACTACGAATACTCTGAAGAAATTCGCAAGTTTTTACTCAATTTCCATCCCGACTCCAAGGTGGATAGCCTCAAGGGTATAATTGAGTGGAACAAGGAGCACGCAAATATTGCACTCCCAGAACGTAAGCTCCAAGTTTTTTTCCACCATTCATTTCCATTACTGATAAGTCGTGTTAGCATACGATACTCAAACTGAATTACTCGCTTGCTTGGAACCTAACATGACTGCGGAAGAGCATACGGAGACCTTGACTGCTCTGCGTCGACTCGCCACCACGGATGGTATCGGCAAGTGGATGGACGATCACGATATAGACATCGTCCTAAGCAATTCGGACAGCACCCTTGTTACATTCGCAGCATGCGCTAAATGGCCTATTGGTACCGTGCCGCTGGGTAATGCTGCAAGGAATGACCAGCCGTTTGGTCTTTTTGCCCTGGCTCGTGAAGGACGGGAGGATATTCTTCTGCAGTTTATGGGTGCCTTTCATACAGCATTTCCGAGCCCTAACCCTCCTTTAATTAGGTAAGGGACGGTATAGAGCTATAGATGCAGTCTACCGCCTATCAAGCTATGGTTGCTGTTACGAGTTGGGAAAAGAGCTAGGTCTTCTCTTCGAAAGAACTTGATGATGTGTGATGCTTATGACGCTATGATTTATAGCTTTATGGCATGATATAATCGTATATTATTATGTATGATACAAGTAAAATCAAAGACAGCTCTGCACTGATACTGATACTCTAAAAGAAGGCGTCTATTATGTGATGTGATATTCATTGTTGCCTGGGGATATTTTCGCTCATTATTGTTGTCTCGCCGTCGACACTCGTACAGTCGTCTCGTTCTTGACCATGATTCCACCAAACGGTGAACCAGTGTTGAACTCATCCGATCCTCGCTCGTTGGATGGGCCAGTGACGGTAGACATGTTACCGCGGTATCTATCCATGGCGTGACTCTCAAAGTCCGATAGGGAGCTGCGACCACCACGCTCTGACTCAGCAAGTTGATGGGTCGAACTAGACTCGTCATTGTCCTTACCGTTTGGCAGAGTGGACAGGCGGATCGTGTTCTTGGTTTGACTGCGACCATAGCTGGGTCCGTAACTGTTGGAGCCGGAACCAATGGTCGATGAAGGGTTGGTGCAGGTGAAGAGGTAGAGAGCAGCGGGCCGAATGGTAGGTAAACAAGCTGGACGCTGGTTAGCAGATGTTGCACGAGATCGAGCCGTTGAATACATACCTGATACTGTAACAAGGTTGACCTCGACTGACGCCCAGATAACAATAGTGCAGAGATTCCACGTGAGATCTTCCGATGCCGCATCAAATTGTGTCGAGGCGACGATAATAACCATTGCGGACACACAAATGCTTGTAACAGTTAGCTCACGCCCAGTTAATGGCAGGATAAATACTTACACGATACCAAACACAAACATGAGCATGATACCAATCTTTTGTAGAACAGGCAGCTGCAGCTTTCGGATTTGGAGAATAGGCAGAGTAAGAATGGCGACATCGAGGATAACGTGGACTAGAATAGTGCCAAAGAAGAACTTCTTGTCCTCGATGGCGCAGGATCCTCCCGCAGATGGATCCCAGAAACGCTGGACAGGTATACAGTGGAAGATGCCCATGATTGTCTAGCAAGGTTAGCCTCTCGTCGCTAGTGGTCACAAAATGAGGAAACTGCGTACTCGAACAATAATCCAGATGAGGGAGCATGAAGCTAAGATCTGGATAGGAAGCTTGATGTTGGTGACTCGGAACATGCGCCAGTAGAAGCTCAGAATAGAAGCTTTAGCGAAGAAGAGCGCAGTCGCATAAAACAACTCGGCAACGTATAGCAGAAGACTGCTCCTCATCAATATTTCCGCCTTGGTCCGGTCACCTTTGATATCCCAGATATGAAGACCGAGACCATCCTTAATCCCTAGTCGAGAAGTTAGTATCGCTCGTTCGCATATCGGGGTTGGAATGTCGCGCGTACAGATAGGGATGATGACAACCCAAGCAATAGCCACGGCCTGAAGTAATGTTAGCAAGACACTTCATTGAAGTTTGATGACGAGGTCAACATACATAACAGCCTATCGCAAAGTAATCGTCCCACCAAAGACTTATCCTCGTAAGTCTTCGACTCAATAATCGTAGCGCAATGAACACAGTCGCGGCTGAGAAGGTAATGAACTCGGACGCCCACAAATCGGGCTGCTTAGACTCCTTTGGCGTGGACTCCATCTTGAAATGAGTGGATAGAGGCTTCAACTTTCAGTCGTGATTCTTCGAAGTCTCAAGCCACCAACCTCGACGAAAGGAAGGAAAAGAAAAGAAATGTGCATCAAACAGATTAGCGAGAACGGACCAACCGCCCGCGGGAGATCATGGTGATGATATATGAGAATTGCACGGCAAACCCTGGTCCAGGGATCTGCCGTACGTGCATCAGTGGAGAAGTCGTAAGCTGAGAATGGCCTCCACCAGGAGTGGGAATCTTTTCAGGACTAAAACTAAGTTGCGGGATAACTACTAAGCCAAGAGATATCCAGTGTCGATCGAACGCCGTTCGTCAAACGGGGCCAAACAGATTAGGTTTGATGGTTCATTCTATCCTCTAGAGGTGATTTTCCCCGAAGCTAGAACAACCACAAGACGGGTGTTGGGTTTCTCCAATTTCGACCGGAAAATGCGAGTCATCCAGGGTCAGCGGTGAAGCAGCCTTACTTGTTTCCCATCCTTGCCTGGCACTCCTGGATCTAGGATTTCTTCAATGCCGATCTTTAAGTGGGCTAGAGGTTCCCCGACTGGCGTATCAATGTACCCCTGGCGCTAGTTGGGCCGCCGTTTTTTCATGGGTGAGAGAACTCACGGATGATGGAGCATCCGGGGTCCATCGTGGGGAACACGAGAAAGGGTACGAAATTGCAAGATACGGAGGATTTATAGGGGTTCGTTCGACATGATTTCATGGTCGCATCTCAAAGTGGCAGTGAATGGATGTCAGTTCTGTACTCATTATGATATGTACATGCAAGCCACGAATGACTACTCGAATTCTAAACCTTCCATGCATATTCCCTACATGTCGTCAGCGCTAATAAAACTCCTTGATCTAACCTTATCCCCGTCATTAGGCCCATTTTACTAAACAAGGTCGTTTTAATTGCGTCGCTGCTGTTGGTCAAAAAGGATATGATGAAACCACCGGCACTACGAGTCATTGCCAAGACTCTAGATATAGAACTTGTAGATCTAGTGGCTGACATCCGACCAGTCGGCTTTATTATACCCGCTTTTGCCGCGCAGATCATCCTCTATCGATTCGAGAAACGAGAGTCATGCCCGGAAAAACACCAAGAGCGCCCACAGACGGTACCCATGGATTCGCTGTCGGTCTCCAAAGCTAGACCCGTGTCGGTATTTGAAATATCGCTGCAAGAATGGATACGCTCGAAATGAGCGCGTGGGCCATATGGAGTCTGTGGTTCTCGCGGAGGCGATCCGCTTACTTCTGAGAACCTGACTAGTCAAGGAGACAGGGACTTTCTTGTTTCCAGTTACCAGGAGAGCGCTGCGAGAATACGCAGCTTGTATCCACCGCGTAATTCTTTGGCATTAGTCTACGCGAAACAATGGAGATGCATAGACTGTGGCGACCAACAGCACAAGAGCCGATTTCCGGTTCAGGGAACTTCCACCTAGTGTGATCCTACTGATTGCGATTTGTTGGTTAGCTCTATCAGATCATTGAGAACGATTTGCAAATTATTAGATAACGAGAAACACCAGAATTGTTTAATTTCCAGGCCCGACGTCAGATGAGATGATCCGGAACACGGCAAGTCTACCAATATTTCTTGATAGACATTAATTTAAAGAGTAATAGATTAAAGCCTCTGTTTCGAGATGATAACTTGAAGTTCCGGATAAACACTGGAAGTTGATCCTTGTTTCAGCTCAAACTTTCTTCTAGCCCCCGTTAAAGATGTCTGTGCCTCTGTGGTAGGTATGCGGGAATGTCACTTCTGTCTCACCTCCGTGACTGGGGTGACCCTTTGAGCTACGCCGCGTTTGGCCCCTCTGTGGACAACGCATCTCCCGGCCCGTTTTCACCTAAAGCACGAAACCCTATCTAGTCATTCATCCGCAATGTGTTATAAGAGGGACAGCATCCAGCCCCTGCGTCAAACGTCCTGCGTCTTGACTCAATGGGTCGTATCTACCGATGTCACTTTATAACCTTGTCTGATGGGGCTCCGGCAGCATAGAGATTCAATACGCGGCAGATCCTCCATCAAATTCTTTTCCCCTTAAAAGATCGTCCTTTCACATTGCTTCGTTGATGCAGTATTCTCGTATTTGGCTTTCTCTAATTTTTCATTATAATCTGCCCTGATTCTGATTCCGGTGGGAGTGGACATCAAGACCATAATTCATGGCTGAAAATCAAACCCATCCGAAGACACAAGCGAAATGGTTGGTTGGAAGAAACAAAATTTCTGGATTTCAATGGAGCGTGACGTAGAATCGCGGAGCCGCATTAGTTCCATAAGGCAGTATTCCCGCTTCTAGATGGGTTGGATGTTTCCACAGTTCAACTAAGCCCTGATATCCGCCCTGATTTCCAACTGCCGAACTTTAGTCTCAAAATATCAAGCAGAGATCAGACGATCAATCATGCCGTTCTTGAGTTTATAGTGCTTGCTTACTTATTTCCTTGGCGTGAGGGCTATTTAGCCTCCAGTGTATCTTGCTATGCTCGGGCTCGCTGATATGATGCAGAGTTAGATAAATATCCTGGGTTGCCATGGTATGAACATAGATCACGACTGGAGCACAGTACCTTCGGTCATCACTAGGCATAACTGTATGTGCAGGGAATAGTCTGTTTTCAGTGAAAGATCAGGCTGGCTTGAATGGGCAACCTGAACCCAATATGAGTGCGTAGAGGCTTGTGGCTTGACGTAGTTCAGGGACAGGATTTTAACTAGGTATCTCTCTGGGACAATCTGACAGTCACATTCTATAACAAATGATTTCCCGGCGTTGTTCTGCGCTAACATCCAGGGTAGCAGAATTTATTCCGTCTTTCTACTCTCAATCCGCGAGGTTTGTGAACTACAATGATTTGACTGGCAGCCGACGAATACGAGTTTAATTGTCCCGTATGCTTTCCTTAGCAAATATCTTGATTTGCGCGCCACCTCTTATGTAAACTACTGCATAGAAGCAATTTTACTAGCATTTTAAAATTCTGGTGGAAGAGTGTTTGTTGAGGGCGGCTCAGGGTTTCTTTCTGTTTGTTTGTCAAACATGTGGTCAAGCGTACCCTGAATGCAAGTTAGCCTATGCGAACCAAACGCTGCCATATAAACTTTTTGCCTTTTGCGCGTCGCAACTATGCCGAAAGTCCCCTATCGTCACAGGCTCAAGTGCGATTTCACGTCTCTCTGTTGGTTTTGTGTTTGATGGCACTGCAGACGGCCGCCCAGCAAAACATTCTGCCGGGTATCAAACGAAGCCTGATCCCCAATTCTCATGCTAATTTTTCTATAAAAGGTTCTCTGTCCTGCAATACCCTTTCTTCTGGACACTTCTCGTGAAGTCATCGCCCTTAAGTCTCTCGAAACCTCCTAGTGCAGTGCACCCCGATCTACATCGCCAATATGTCCGACACAGATGTTCTCTATGTCCTTCGAGACATCCCCGGTAAAGGTCGCGGCCTAGTCGCAGCCTCCAGGATTCCGAAAGGCACACGAATTCTCGCAGAGTCCCCTCTATTCCGGATCCCTCTCCAGGCGGCATCTACGGAGAGCTTTCGAGCTTCGATCATCAAAAAGGTTGACGCACTACCTGAGCCTGCCAGACAAACCTTCTTTTCTCTCCACAACGCTCATCCAGAAGCCGGCCAAGTACTGGGAACCATCAAAACGAATGCATTTCCTTTAGGTCTAAGAACTCCCGAAGGCGGCTTATTCCTGAAAGCCTCTCGTATCAACCATGCGTACAAACAAAACGCCCAGCACAACTGGAACGAGAACATCCAGAAGCTCACTATTCACGCCATTCGTGACATCGAGGAGGGCTCTGAGATTACCATCATGTACTTGGGGGAACGCCTAGACTATGCAGCCCGCCAGCTCAAACTGAAAACCGACTTTGGGTTTGACTGCACCTGCGATCTCTGTTCCCTGCCTCTTACTGAGCGTATGATCAGCGACAGCCGAATCATCGAGATACAGAAGCTGGACAAGTCGTTTGGCGACGGATCTTCAGTTCTTGCCTCCCCTCTCCAAGCCCTCCACAATGTACAAAAGCTTGTGGATCTTTTCAAATTGGAGGATATTACCGACGTGACTCTATCCCAGGCTTATCGTAACGCCTTCCAGGTTGCTGTGGTCAACAAAGACCTAGCGAGGGCCAAGGTCTTTGCTGAACGATCGTTGTCCGCTCGAGTCATCGTTGAGGGGCATGATACTTCCGATGTAGAGAAACTTGAAAGGTTAATCAAGGATCCTTCTCGACACGAAAGTCATGGCATCTCGGCACGATGGGAATCCGAAATCAATGATATCCCACAGGACCTCGAAGAGAATGATTTTGAAAACTGGCTCTGGCGAGTTGAACAGCCTCAGGACGTTGTGATAACCGACCTGCGTAACGAGTTGGATTTTCCGTGTTTCGAAGACCTTCCGCCGGGAAGGGTTCTCGGCATTGACCCCTTCCAGCCTAACGAGCATTGGGCTTTCCTAGGCGAAATTGTCCATATAGACGCATTGTGGCGCGTGAGACTTACTGTCAAGGACAAAGCTGGACATCGTCTTCCAATTGCTTTCTACACGGATGATCGTGGACGTGAGATCGCTCCCTCGATGCTCAGAGTGGGATATACTGTTGCGATACTCTATCCTGAGCAACATGGCTTTTTGGATTCTTCGGTTGGCATACGCCACGAGGACCAGAAATTGCTGAAGGTAAGTAATATCCCGTGTGGACTTTTTTTATGCATGCTAATCTCTGCTACGCTCAGGTTTTCCCTGTGTCACTGGATAACCTCATGCTCTTGAGCGACAAGATGCAGGTATATGCCATGCTCGCCGACGGAAAGAGAACATGCCACGGATGCAACAAGGACTCCGCTTCGCTGATGAAGTGCGCAAAGTGTGATTTCTTCTGGTACTGTGACAAGGTAAGAATATTCGATGTATCAAGCCGAGGAGTTTCTGACAGCATAGGACTGCCAAACCCGTGGCTGGGTCGAGAATGGGCATAAAGCAGACTGCAAACTCCTTCGAGATCCTGACTTGAAGGGATTGTTTCTTCTCAAGTGGGATGAGTTTGAGGATTACATGTCATTCCCTTTGACATTTGAAGAATGAGGCCTTGAAATTTTTCTTCTTTTGTAGAATTTAGGTATGGGGGAATCAAAGTTCCTGGAGCTCAGAAGCTCCACATGAGACACGAGGTTAAGGTAACAACACATGTTCAGAGATAGATATTCGCAGTCAAGTGGTATCTAGAAGAGAATCTGTACTGCATCTCTACTAAAATCACGTAAACAAACCCAGCATGACCGTAGAACGTGGCATATATCGCTCAACGATGCCATATAGGCGCTCCAGGCACCCAATCCTTCTGCCTCTGACAAATAAGAATATCCGCCGCACCCTCCTCATCCTCTCCCTTAGACCCAATCGTAGCATAAATCGTAAACCCACACCTCTCAAGCGTCTCAATCAACCTCAGGAGTATAATCCTCGTCTTGATAGTATCTGTCCCTGAAGGCCTCCACGGCAAACCAGCGAGATGGATCTTGAGACGATTGGGTGCGACCTCACGTCTTCTTACATCGCCTCCAAAGGTTTGAAGAATGGCGTCGGTGAGGTCCTTTGGCGGCGAGTCGACGATCTTGAGTTTGTCACTGCTGTCGAAGGAGACGCAGATCCAGTCGCATGGTGGGGGGATAGGATCTTGTTTTCGAAAGATAAGCGAGTCTAAAGAATTAGCTTGGCTGTAACCCTTCATGGCATGAGTAACATACCCTTGCTCTCAGACTTCCTAGTAATATCCATAGCACCCTGCATAACCCACCCCATATCGAACAACCTCTCCAACATAGCAAGCATCAACCGTCTCGCATCGTCATTCCCATCCGACTTATACGACCATGGATTTCCACGGACCCAAATCTCTGTCGACTGTCCGTATGGACGCGCCTGCACAAGGCCAGGCTGCCAACGGACTTGGATGACTTCTTTGACAGCAGAGACGTCTTCCTGCGGAAAGTTAATAAGTCGGATGCGATCAGACATGTTGAATGTAACGCAGGCGAATTGAGTCTTGAAGACTGGAGGGTCTGCGGCCATGGTCTCTTGGAAGGATGGGGGCAGATCTGAGGCTTCTGCCGGTGCCGACTCTATGGCTTTGGAGTCGGACATGGCGATGAGTTGGGCCTTGACGAGCTTGTGATTTTGATCCGAATGAGTAGAAAAATGTATAGTGAATTAATCGCTCTTACACTGATGCTTTTCGATTTCGCTGATGTGAAAAGACGAGAACAGAGAGATGTTGTAGCCTGGAAATAGCCTCACTTGATCAAAGGTCGCAGTGATTACTGCATCAAGACGCGCAGTAAACTGGATTGCCCAGGTGTCCTGTCTCTGCTGAAGCACGGCTTTTGTTGGCCACCTCTTGGGGGTTTACGGGGCTGTGCGGGGCGGAGCGCAACAGGATTCATCGCCATCCACCATGCTGGAATGGTTTGCCTTGGTTGTCAGCCTGATCAGCAGATGGTGCTCTACAATGGTTCGCCCCAGCAATCATTGCGCCACAAGATTGAGGTGCCTTTCCTTCTTGAACCTCCCAGACTATACACCCCATTCTCACACACGTTACCAATGATTGAAGCTGTTTCAGCCAAACTTCCTTTTATTCGCAATGCTGCGGATCTCCCCGGTCCCCTCCCCACGTTATCCGAAATCCACAATTCACCACCAGAGTCTCGATTCTCATCCAAGTGGGATGGCTTCTCCTCTCTAGGCGGGGTGACCGTTATCAGGGACATCTACGTCGTCAAATATGGTAAAAGAGTCACAGAATATGAGGGTAACGCGCTTCTTTTCATTGAAAAACACCTCCAGATCCGCGCACCTCGCCTATACGCCATGTACCAGGATGAACCGTCAGGGTGTTTCTATCTCATCATGGAGTACATCCAAGGTGTGAACTTAGAGTCAATCTGGCCTTCTCTTCCAAATGAATCGAAATCATCAGTTACGACGCAGCTCAAGGATATGTTTGATCAGATGCGGTCACTCGAGCCCCCGAATAACTTCATTGGTGGTATTGACGGCGGCACCCTTCGCGACCCGCCGTTTATGACAGAAGTCCCTGATCCTCGAATCAATGGTCCGTTTAAAAGTTCAGAAGAGGTCGGGTTGGCTCTGGCGCTTGCTTCACGAAACTTTTGGGAAGAGACTGGTCGGCCTGGATGGCTGCCTCGCTTCTTTACACAACACCTTGGCGCTGCACTGAAGGATCACGAAGCGAAGTTCACACATGGAGATCTACATATGCGAAACGTGGTAGTTGAGAGGGTGCTTGAAGATAGCAGCTCAGGAGGGGAGATTAAACAACACTATGAGTATCGAGTTAGAGGTATCGTGGATTGGGAGTCGGCAGGGTGGTATCCTGCATATTGGGAATACGCCTCAGCGCTCGCAAGAGCTCATGAAGAAACTGACTGGCCAGAGCATGTGGGAAAGATGATGAAACCTTACCCTTTGGAGTTGTCCATGATCTTCTTGGTCTTCCAAGATTTGCAACTTATCTACTAATAGATGAAGGGATACTTATTGCCAGGCAAATTTGGATTGTGGTGAATTCGCAGCCTCGGCCCTCGCTACAGAGTTTGCGGTATACCGCTCACAGAAGCAATTCCAGAACACAAATGATGGAGTAGCAAATACTTTCATTTCCTTTTCTCATCCAATTCTTACAAGTCTAGTATAAACACTCCCCAATGGACACGACCGTCCTCCAAAAACTCCATGCATGCGATCGAGCGACGAAACTCCTCACCTACTACTATGACCCCCGTTCGTTCGTTCGTACATCCAACAGCCCTTTTGCTTTTATCCTATACACCCGCTCTACAAGAAAAATCCCCGCCGTGTGCTGTCATGACCGCGCCCTTTTTGTTTTACCCAATGATGTTACTAGTATACAAGAATTGATGTGTGATTTTCGTGTCTCGCCATGGGAGTATGGCTATTATGTGCTTATCGTTTGCGTGTGTCTTTGCCCTTCTTCTTTCCCTTTTTCTTGTCCTTGGGAAGCTCGAGCTTGGTGTCTTTGAGTTGCTCTGCCATGATGCTGAGCATGTAATCGTCAATGGTGCGCATCTTGTCGCCCCATGCGTTGTACTCCATAGGTTCTTCTGCCTGAGGAGTGTCGAGATCGTCAAGGCCGCCGTCCAGAACTGACTTCCCAGCTGGTGTTCCTTGCCGTGCTGTCGAAGTACCAGAAGCATTATTACTAGGCTTCTCGGTGAAGTCGGCATCGTCGGCTTGGATTTCTTTCTCTGCGACACGAGCAGCTGCCACGTCTTCTCTGTCTTCCGCTTGCTCGAGCGCTCGGCCAACTCTTCGCTGGTCGGTATTGGTATCAGGTCCGCCGAGGACTCGATCCAAGGCAGCATCCGCGGCATCCAAGCCTTCGCTCTTCGAGTCTAGCTTCTCGCCAAGAACGTCCCTTACAGAGAGTTTGTTGAAGTAGTCGGTGGTAAACTCTCCTTCTTGAATCACCACATCATCGAGCATCTGTTTTTGTGACGCCTTGCGAAGAATGTTTGCCTCGATTGTGTGCTCGCTAACCAAGCGGTAGATGTGCACATCGCGGGTTTGTCCAATACGATGGCATCGATCTTGACATTGCTTGTCCATGGCAGGGTTCCAATCTTGGTCATAGAAGATGACAGTGTCGGCACCCGTAAGGTTGATACCGAGACCACCTGATCGAGTCGACAAAATGAAGCAGAGAATTCGCGGGTCGTTATTGAATCGGTCGGTAAGAATTTGACGTTGTTCCACCTTGGTAGCACCATCCAAACGCAAATACTTGTGGCCGTGGATGTTCAAGAATTGTTCCAGAATATCAAGGACCTTGGTCATCTGTGTAAAGATGAGTGCACGATGTCCACCAGCCTGGAGCTTTCGTAGCAGCTTATCTAAAATCTGGAGTTTTCCGCAGTCGTATTGTAACAGGCGTTTGTCGGGGAACTGAATACTGAGTCGCATTCGGCCCTCGTGCCAAGGGTCCGGCGGTGCCTCCTTGGGCAGGAATGGCGCCCATCGAACAGGTGCTGAAAGCTTGAGATCCTCGTCTGTAAAGGCTTCAATTCCCTTGCGCCCCAGTACAAATTGCTCCATGTCTCTGGTTACAACCGCTGGCGTGACACAAGAGAACTTCTCGATTGTCGTCTTGAAGCTGTCGGCGCGTTGATTGACGGTGGGTATCATAGACTGGATGAGCCTCGACTCCTCTTCAAACCAACTCATGATCTGACGGGGGACCTTGGGGCGCGGCTTGAAAGGCCTCTTGTCGGTACCAATGGTCAACAACTCTACCAGATTCTTGCCATAAATTGGCTTCTTCTGGCGTCGCAATGCATTAAGGTAAACGCAGTGTTGAAGCTCCTCGAAACGACCCCATCTGGCACCACTTTCGAGGTACGCAATGTTTGACGCAACAGTCGAAGGGTCCAGATTGGCATAGGCATTCTGAGCGCGAGCTCTCTGAGCCTCCCGCAGATCCATCAACACGCGATGCGAGCTGAGCTGGGAAACTCGTTCAGCTTGTGTAGTGGAAAGGCTTTCACTTTGCGTAGGAATGAGATTGAGGAAGCCCAGGCTGACATCCTTCATAGGCTTGGGGTCTAGAAGTAGTCTCTGCACTCTTTGCTCGACCACGTCGTAGTCCGATACGACAGACTTTCGCATGCGGAATGAAGTCATGATTGGCCGGTCGACAAAAAGGTCGGGATGATTACAGACCTTTCGCAGTTGCATCAGACAATTAATGATGGACAGGTAGTTGCCAGAGTTGAGGGTTTCCTTGGTGTCTGTTCGAGAAAGGAAGCCGTCGTAAAGCTCACGCTGTCGCTTTGAAAGTCGACAAAACTCGACGTGCTCGTACTTGGCAGGCATCTGCTTTTCTACATCGGCCTTGAGTCGACGGAGCAGGTAAGGCCGTAGGACCTTGTGTAGCTTGGAGATGATTGCTCTCGCCTCATCGTCCATTTGCTCTCTTCCACTCTCCAGGATCTGTGATTCAGGCTTGGCGAACCAATCGTGAAACTCTTGCAAGTCGGCAAATCCGCCAACACCATTCTCAGCCGGCATGAGAAAGAAGAGGAGTGACCAAAGTTCCGTGAGATTGTTCTGGAGAGGAGTTCCGGTAAGTAATAGCCTAGCTTGTGTGTTGAATCCCAAAAGAGTTTGCCATCGTTGAGACTTGAAGTTTTTGATGTTGTGTGCCTCATCAAGAATCATGTAGTGCCAACGTCGTCGCTTGAAAACTTGTTGATCCTGAAGGACGAGCTGATATGACGTGATGCAGACGTTCCATATGTCGTCGTTGTTCCAGCCTTGTCGCTTGCGCTTGCGTTCCTCTTGAGAGCCGTAGTATGCCAAAATCTTGAAGCCAGGGCACCATTTCTTGAACTCCATTTCCCAGTTGAGCATAACACTGGTAGGGACAACTACAAGATGTGGTCCCCATACCTCGTGCTGGCACGCCAGATGTGCAAGGAGGGCAATAGTTTGGATAGTTTTACCCAAACCCATTTCGTCAGCCAAAATACCGTTGGTGCTGTTGGCGTAGAGGCCTGCCAGCCAGTCAAGGCCGTCGCGTTGGTATTCTCGCAGTGTCCCTCGAAGAAGGAAAGGCACCTCGATCTTGTGGCTCGATGAGGGTTGGGGCGAAGCAGATCTACTTGCTTCAGGCTTGTCTACAACCATCTCTGCAGAAGACGAAGCATCGAGTTCCGAAGGCTTGGTTTCTGATGTGGGAGGGGGCGACATGCTATGTGCCCGACTGGGCGGATTAGTGGCTGGTTCAGTTGCCGGGCTGTGGCGCTTCTCGGGGAGAGCTGATACAGGAACTTCGTTCTCGTTAGGATGCTCTACATCAGTGCCGGTCATGACAACCTCGTCATCCTTTTGCGGCACCGCCTCTACTGTTGAGGGTACCTCAGTAACTGCATCGGCGATTGTAGGTACCTCTTCGGCTGCCGAATCATGAGCAAGGTCCTTCGCTGTGGTCGCACGTGCTGGCATTGTTTCGCCTTCTGGATCGATTGTATCATTATTGTCGCCCGTCGGGCTAGGGCGCTTTGGCTCGGATTTCTCGGCCGGTGGCTTTTCGTCTGTTTGTTCTGCTTCTCCATTGACCTTTGGTGCTGATGCGACCTCGACAACAGCGTCGGGCATCTCAGAATCGTCGTTGGACTCGGCTGGCGCTTCTGTAGTAGCCTCCGTAGCAGCCTCGTCATTTATCTTCTTCAATTCCGACTTGCCAAAGAGAAGTCCCAGAAGCCCACCAGCATCTTCCTCAGACTCCTCTTCTGATTCGTCATCGTCCACTTCCTCACCACTATCCATGTCGGTCGATCCCATGTCGTCGTCCATGTCCACAGATTCGTCGCTCGTCTCTGCGTTCTCGGTCGCGGTGGCTTGGGCAGTATCGGCAGCATCTGTGTCTTCGCGACTGGGTTCGGTTATTGGAGTTTCTGCCTCTGCTGAGGGCTTCTCGAGGTCTGGTATGTGGGCGTATTTTGCCCGTAGCTGTTCTTGGGTCAGGTTCTCGTCACCAATGTCCTTCTGGTCTTCCTCCTCTTCGCCTTCTTCCTCGTCTGACGACATGATGTCGCTATCGGCATCGTCATCCTCATTCTCCTCGTCTTCGCCTGAGGCAAGGCCAAGCTCGTCATCGTCATTATCGGCCAGGCTCATGTCGTCGCTGAGATCGTCGAATCCGTCTTCTTCTTCTTCGGAAAGTTGTTCAGAGTCTAGTCCTGCACGGCGGGCTTGGAGCTTCTGCTCTGACAAGTTAACAGCCTCGTTCAAGGCTGCCTTGACTCTCCTCTGCTCCTCTTGCTCCCACTCGGCCAACCGTCGGCGATTCACTTCAACGCGGACATTGTCCCAAGTACCAAACATCGCCTTGACCACAACGCGGTAACGAGATATCCATATTGCCCTTTGTTCGGCTTCGATCTCCTCTTCCGATTTGGGTTGACGCCGCAGCCACTCGTCCCGACAAGCTTCAGCAATCTTCTTGGCCGTCAATCGATGTCGTTGTTGCTCTGCCAGCATGAGCTTTCTGAAGTTCACCATAGCTTTGACCATGTGATCTTGACGAGCCCATTGTCGGGGTGGCTCTTCCTCCGGTTCTGGTAAGAATATTGAACAACGCCCTTGAGAGAGCATTCCGCCATCTTCAACCTCCTTCTCGATTCGAAGAATGACCCGAGCATCCTTCTCGGCCAGTTCATCGGTATATGCAGGACCATCCTCGGATGCCTGGAGTCCGCCCTCTTCGACAGGAATGTCCCCACCTCGAGTCCAGAAGTCTTCGAAATTGGTACCAATCTTGGGCCTTTTGCGAACTTGGTCAGGATGAACAAGGGGAATGTGACCGGATCGTCCGACTCGTAGCTTTATGCGGGGTGACCGGTGAGTGGCATCGCGAGGCGCATGTCTTGAATCTTGCGTTGAGTCATCTTTCACATTGGCATCGCTAAACCGTGCTGATCGTCGGGATCCGGTCGAACGTTTGGGAGGGGGCGGTGGAGAGGGACTTCGGCGACGGGTAGAGCGGGAAGAGGTACGGGTTTCTGTCGTGGGTTTTTTGGATGCAGATTTTGGAGTCGATGCGGGTGTTTGCTTCGAGGGTGCTTTGGTGGCGGGGCTTGCTTTATGAGAGCCATTTGGCATTTTTCTCGAGTTGCCATTAGTCAACTGGATTTCAGCCTTTGGCTTTGACGTATTCGAGTTCGCGCCGGTGGTAGATCGTCTCGTGGCTCGGGTTTTGCTTGGTGGTTGGATTTCTAGAGGAAGGGTGTTGATGCGGCCAGATTTGCGGCGTCCGTTCTCGGTATAGGAAGTTGGACCATCGGCAGAGATCTTCTTCCATGGCGGCGATTCGGGTTTGAACTTTTTAGGTGTTCCTTGAGGGGGCGTCGAGTCTCGTGTGCGTCGTCTCTTTGCAGGTCTTTCGTCGTCATGGATTTGGCCATTGGGGGGCTCATGATGAGTTTTAGTAGCGGGCGCATCCCCGTTTGTTTTATCATGACCATCCATGGTTCCGTTCAACGCGTCATCTCCATTTGTATGCGCCTCGGGCGCGTCTTGTTCAGGCTTGATGGCATCAGGGTCCGACTTGGGCAGCACGTTGGCGGGCGACGCGGTCTCGGGCATAGTAGCAACGTGGAGACAAGGGACGCAGGGGGCGTTTTCTCTGCGAAGCTATCATTTGTGGGGTCGAAATTAATGTCTACGGAATCGTAGCGCTTCAGCAGATATTCATACAAAGTTTGCACATGTTCAGAGGCCTTGCGGGCGAACTGCGTGGAATTTAGTCGCAAAATCCAGTGTCGTCAGCAAAACTTTTGAGCTGGAGGAGAAATCGAAGATGCACGCCCCTGGACCTTGAAATGAGCTAACCGAAAATGGCCCGGCACGCGCTTGTCGATGCCTGAGGCGCCACATTTCGGTTGAGAATCATCACAGCCTCGATTGGCTAAAGCTTCAACACTGAGCCATCACATCACGTCACAGAGCAATTGGACGCCGACGACACTGTCCCTTCGGCCGAGGTATGTTTTGATGAAAGCCTTGAGATATGCTCAATTGGTTTCGCTAATTCTTTCCCCCTCTGCAGATGCTCCCCCAACGAATTGCGCGGGCCTCGGCCCTGCGTAGCGGCATGATGGCTGCTCGACGACTCCCTACGATTCAGCGACGAACCTTCCTCCCTGATCAGTACACCGACAAGAAGGTCATTGACCAGAAGTACCCCGAGGGCCCGAGCCTGACTGAAGCGGAGGATCCCGGAATGGTCAGTGACGAACAGAGACATTGAGGGAGAGCAAGGAGCTGACGATAATATCGCAGAACGGTGGCTACATCAACCCACCCCGAATCAAGCGCCAGTTCCGTGATCCTCACGCCAACTGGTGGGATCCTCAGGAGCGACGAAACTTTGGTGAACCCATTCACGAGGATAACGATGTTCTCGGCATCTTCTCTCCCTACGAGTACACCTGGACCACCCCCGGCCCTGGTGCGATCATGGTCGGAACCTTTATCGCCGTCTTCCTGAGCGTCACCGGAGTCGTTTACCTCAACTATCCCGATCGTCCCGCCTACCCCCGAGAGTTTGAGGCTGGTCTGGAACGAGAGCTGGGTGGCCCCGGAGCCACAAGGGTAAGTGGTTAGAATGCGTCGGGACGTACGTATGCTAACAACAGTCGACAGGCCCGCATGGAAGGTGACGAGGACCCTTGAGTAGGGAAAGCTCATTTGTACATAAGAAAGAATGGAATGCAATGGATTAAGTGCAGTGTTCAATGGATGTTTGAGTACCTGCGTAACCGAGACTGCGCAACATGATATGGCTGAGCAACGAATATTAACATGACGTGGGCGATCAATCTAGTTGTGGCTAACAGACGCGTATACTATAGCTGCATTGATGGTTTGTAGTACTAAGTTTGCGATGTTGAAGAAGCGAAACCGATAGGACGGGTTCCGGCACATCTAGCCACGCGGTGCAAAGCTGGGGATTTTAAACCAAGATTATTCCCTATTCTCAAAAGTATATCACAAACTCGCGTATTGTCAGAAGTCGTCAAGACTAATCTTATATCAATGTACACACTTCTTATCACTATCACATTTTATCCTCGGGTACCTATAATAGGTGAATTAACCTCATGATGATTAGTTGGCATGAGAACAAGCACGACTCCTCTCTTCCTTCCCTTGAATTCAACAGTTTGACGATGTCTTTGGCAAGAGCTGCCACGAGGCGAACCGCAATGCCTAAGGTACCTTAGCTTTCACTTCTCGCCGCCTCTCCCTCTCCCTCATTTCTTCTCAACATCCTCGCTACCCCGGTCTTCAAGATGCGGTACGAGGACTGGGATGTTCTCCTTTTCCCTCAAGGCTCTGGGGTCCCTCTCCGAGAATTCAAGGTGGAGTGTCATGTTAGTCACTATAGAGGTAAGTATCGGAAACGTTCCTATTTGCTCAATGGCTAAGTATCAACCAGAGGCCTCAAACTCCGGCAAATTCTCTAGGCTCCCGGTCGTCACCTGCTTTGTTCCTAGTCTTGCGCCTGGCACTCCCTTTCAGATATCCCTTCACTCGTGGAGTGCACCAACCAGTCAGGTCACCAATCAATCTGAGGGGTTGACCTTTCAAACTAGGCTCTTTATCGACGGAGACCTTATTGCGTGCGTTTGCTCTTCAGCATTTCACTACCATCGCTAACTATTACTAGATCTGCCTCTTTAAAAGGAGATACCTGTTGGCCTTTCGTCATAGCAAAAGACGTGAAGGAGCCTCTCAAGTTTCCCATATTCCAGCAGGAATTTCTTCATAAGGACGACTGGAGCGTGGCCAATAACTATGGTCGCATCGAGTTGATCATCGGCGAAGGGCTCTCTTGTGGCTCACTCAATGATATGCCTGCCAAAGGGTTCAAGCATCTTGTCGTCTTTTCCTTTCGATATGCGCCCCAAGGTCAGTCGCGAGCTCTGAACTAGATTATTGTGCTAACACCACATGTAGAGATCCTCGAACGCTCCGAAATCGCGTGGCCGAATCCTGCTATGTGGTCTCGACCGCAGCTTGGTGGTGAATGGCCGAACCCCTACAACGAAGTCAGCCAAAGAAAACCGTTCTTTTCGGATTTGGAGTTTGAAGCTCTGGACTACAACAGCCTTCCTCAATTTGCAACCTTTCCCCCGCAGTCCGGATATCCAGAGGCTCCTGTGAAGATAGGCATGCCACAAAATATCCCACCGCCACGTATGTCAACTCCTGAGGTGCGATCTCGTAGGGATGATCGCGGGCAGTTTTCCACGAGGCCTGTCCCGCCCATGTCGTTCGCCGACACTGCGTTTGGATTGGTGCATCAAGGCCAGCGAAGGGTATCTCAGCAGATGTACGCCCCATCGAACGGCAGTGTTCCGATGTCCCCTGTCCAACCTCAGATACAGAGTCCTGCAACGTATGGTTCGGCCGAGTTCGGCCGAAGAACTTCTGTAGGGAATTTCGTGAGATCTTATTCCACTGCCTCGACTCAAAAAAGCTCACAAGAAACTTCCACGACCGGCGCTGCTGGGAGGGCAGCCAAGCGAGCTCGTCCTAGTACTCCAGGATCTGCAGAAACTCTTGGGGATAAAGACTACAGGTACCGGGAACTCAGTCCTCAATTTCGCTTGAGCCCTTGGGAATTCGTCGACGCAGCAGAAAGTCTGATTTGAATATCTCACGCATTCTGTATTTGCACATATTTGTATGTTTGGCTTGATTAGGCGTGGCCTGTCGTGCGGGAGCGATGATCAAAATGGTATGGTATGGTTATGCGGTGTTCTTTCTACCGCACTCTTTGTGTGTTTCCTGTTTAACTGCCTTTGATGCTATCTTGCTGTAGCGTCTGACTCATGGTTATTCCGGTCATCTTTTTCTACACGAACTTACTCATTGTCTAGTTCGTTTGGAGCACGAGTATAGTTTTGAGTCTACCTGGCCTTGATAATACAATACGCATTGATTCATCAGCTTTCGCGAAGGTTCCGGACTTCCGTACGTCAATGCCTTGCATCGCAAAATGATTGTACCAGAACAACAGGGTGAGGCTACTAACAGCGATTACAACACCTTGTACGACAATTGTGCCACGCAGTCTCGTCATTCTGGCTCACTCGAAGTGAAGGATTGGGGGATCGGTAGAGAAAGTTCCGTCCTCCGTGATAAAATGAGGTTTCTTCACAAAGCGAGCCTGCACTTCGAAGTTTATGGTCATTACCCAGGATCTTCGGTCTCGGGTTTTGCTTTAAAGTCCGACATGTTGCGGAACGTCAAAAGAAGGGACCGTTCTGACTATGACTTTTCTTTTAAAAATGGTCCAAATAGGTTCGTGTTGAGGTAACACAACTTCTTATCCTCAAGCCTCTTTCTTATATGTGTAGCAGGCTTGCGGCCTATCGATTGTTGGAGTGCCGAGGCAGATACTTGATCTGCAATCTTCATGGCTTTCAGCTGTTGACGATCATATGCTGACTCGCCAAAGCTGGTTATCTGAGAATAGGTATGCTCGACAACGGACGTGTACTGCTCCTCTGGCCTATTTTCTTCGACCGCATGGACACGATTGGTTACTCCGCTTCAACAAATCTCCAGCTCCTTCGCTCATGGATACCCGAGATCTCATCTTTACGGCCTTATTGAAGGCTGAAGCGGCTGAAATAACGGAAAGTGCGGCGGTCATCTGAGGCTTATAGACAGGTCCGAAGCATCCTCAAGCCCGACGGCTTCCGGTCTCCGCCGAGGCCGCAACTTTTGGCCTGAGCAGCAAAGATGGGCTACACGATCTTATCATAACACGGCTGCTTTCTGTTGGACAATGCCGCTGAAGTCATGACAGGCCCCCATACGGGATGCCACACCTTGTGCTCTGGCGAGGCAGGCCACAACTGCAGGTGAAGATCTTTTGTGAGAAGTCATTTCTTCTGTCGCTGTTGTCCCGTCTTTGGCCCCCGGGTGAGACGAGAAGTCATCATCGACTCAGCAGCAGCTTCCTGAAAAGATTCCGCCGTGTTACCTTGCGCTGCATGTTCTTTTACAGTGGTGGATGTCGGGATGTGAAGATGAAGCTTAAAGGCGTGTCTCCCAGCTGGAAGAGTTCATGACTGAATCTCTCTCAACTCGCAATTCAACGTCCAAGACTTACAGCGTTTGTCGTGATACAAAACAGCATCTTTCAAGATGGCTTCCATTATGTCCGCCCCAGACTACTCGATGGCTGCGACCAGTCGTTCGCACCTCAGTGTCCGTCTGCCAAAAGAGACTCTCTACTCATCTTTGAGGGAATCATCCCGCTACTTTAACTTCGACTCGGAGACTGCCAAACTTGCTAGAGATGCTGATGAATGGCTCAAATCACACCCTGGCGGCGCAGCCTCCGGTGGTTCCAAGGATGCAAACGGTGTAAGTCGGCCGTCGTCAATTGCCCCGAGCAATTTTAGCGTTCGGTCTCTGCCTGCCGACTATAATATGCCGGAACACCATCGCAAGGACTACCCTCATCCCGTGATGGGTTCGGTGCGATATAATGAGATTAGACCAAGATCTGCCGCGCCGACTGAGAGCACGGAGAAGCTTCAGTCACCACCTACGAGCGGGAATGAGGACTCAGGCCCCAATCCGGAGTATCCCACTGGCGTGAAGCTTGCTTTGATCACTCTGGCTCTCTGCCTGGCCGTCTTTGTCATGGCACTGGGTAAATATTCCATCCTGATTAGTGAACTCTGCTCATACGTCACAGACAACTCCATCATTGCAACCGCGATTCCAAGAATCACCGACGCTTTCGAAAGTCTCAATGACGTGGGGTGGTACGGGTCGGCATACATGCTTACAACGGCTGCACTACAGCTATTCTTCGGTAAGCTGTATACCTACGGCAGCATCAAGTGGACGTTCCTATCAGCCATTGCCATCTTTGAGGTGGGTAGTCTCATCTGCGGTGTCGCTCCCGACAGTGTCACGCTCATCGTGGGACGAGCCATCGCCGGCGTCGGTGGCGCTGGCATCTTCGCAGGAGCCCTCACTATCCTTGCGTTCTCGGTGCCTCTTCACAAAAGACCTATCTACACTGGTCTCGTCAGCGGTATGTGGGGTATCTCATCTGTCGCAGGACCTTTGCTTGGTGGTCTCTTCACAGACAAGGTCTCATGGCGCTGGTGCTTCTACATCAACCTCCCCATCGGCGCTATCACTGTGGTTGTCATTCTTTTCTTCTTCCCCGAGCCCGAGCGTGATATTGAGCCTGCAACATGGCGAGTGCGCTTCTGGCAGCTAGACCCTATCGGGACTGCTATCTTCATGCCCGCCATTGTGTGTCTGCTTCTCGCTCTGCAATGGGGCGGCGTTGACTATGAGTGGGACGACTCGATCATCACCTCGCTGTTCATGCTGGCTGCCTTTCTTCTCATCCTGTTTGTCTTTGTGCAGTATAAGATGGACGAGAACGCCACGGTGCCTCCTCGTATCTTCAAGATGCGCAGCGTCTGGGCGGGCGCCTTTTTCTCTTTCAATACGGGCGCGTGTTTCTTGACGGCCATGTATTTCCTGCCCATCTGGTTCCAGGCCGTTCAGGGACAGAGCCCCATCATGTCTGGTGTGAGAAACCTCCCCATGCTTCTCGGCATCGTCCTCTGTGCCATGTTGGCCGGTGCAGCTGTCACGACCTGGGGCTATTACACACCCTTCATGATCCTCGGTGCTGTCCTCATGGCCATCGGCTTCGGCATCATCACCACCTTTGAAGTGAACACGTCAACAGCCAAATGGGTAGGCTACCAGCTCATCGCCGGCATCGGCGTGGGCGTCGGTCTCCAACAATCCCTCATCGCCGTGCAAGTCGTGTGCGAAATGGTCGACGTTCCCACAGCCACAGCCCTGATTGTCTTTGCGCAGACTCTCGGCGGCGCACTTTGCGTGACAGCAGGTAATACTGTGTTTACCAACACGCTCATCAACAAGATTCAAGAACACGTGCCTGAGCTAGACCCGCAATTTGTGATTGCGACCGGCGCGACGAATATCCGCAGCGTCATCAGGGAGGAGTGGCTGGATGGAGTGATTCTCGCGTATAACGACGCGTTGACGACGAGTTTCTATGTTGGTGCTGGGACCGCGTCGGCGACGATCATTGGTGCGTTGTTGGTGGAGTGGAGGAGTGTGAAGGGCAGGGAGATTGAGATGGCGGCTGCTTAGGTTGTCTAGAGTGGGGCTTACAATGTGTCTTTCCTTCGTGATGGCCGAGTATTGATGTTGAAGAAAGAAGTGATGAGTAGAGTAAAAGGAGAGATATTGGATGTCCAGTAAAGGGGGATTATATATTCATGACGTGAAATTTTCAGAAGCTTGACGAATACATAAATCTTGGTCACTGGGCAGATAGATGTTCTGGAAACACATTCATGACTGATCTTACCCTGTACTGATGATGAATTAACGACATACCTGGAACTGCTGCTTCCGATGCAGCAAGTCCGCCATAGTATTTGAAGGTGGGGACTAGCCAAACCAACTGTGATCCGATTTCCATGCTTCATTGGTAAGATTGAGAGTTTACGACGGTAAAGTAGGCCATCTATGGAAAGTCCGATCAGTTTGGAGTCGCACATTCTGGAGAGCTCCTAGCATAACTTAGTAAGCACACTGAAGAGCAAGTACACCAGCGCATATATAGACCAGAAAGGTAACAGCAAAGCAACTATGAGTATACAGTCGCATCAACAGCAAATACATTCATTCTCTTCTGCAACCAATTATTTAGGAACAATGATCCGAGGTTCAAAATACAAAAATAAATCTAAGCTTAATGGGCGTAATTGATTGAGCCAATTAAACGAGGTTGAAGGGCCCCACCACGGCCTTGGCCGCCGGGAAGCCGGGAAGTCAGGTGACGCCCCACTATCACAGACGCCACATTGTGGGGCCGCATTTGAGTCTAAAATCTCACTTACCAAAAATGGACAGCACAAAGAAACATCTCACATTTGCTTCACTGTGCAAAAGTAAAGGTGTCTGGGCTCAACCGGGATTTGAACCCGGGACCTCTTGCAGTTTTGGTCATCCCAAAGCAAGAATCATACGACTAGACCATTGAGCCTGAGCTGTTATTGAAGACTTTGGCAATCATTCAATCTATATCTTGTTAGAATCGAAGTCGAAATCACCTTACTCGCGAGCTGACACCGTGCTCCCTGGTTCCTTTGAGTCAATGCGGAAGGCACGAGTAGTCCAACCATGTAAATCCTGAAGGTCAAGCTGAGTCCTACGGAAATCACAGCGTCTGACCGCGTTTGCCAACTAGACCTTTACGGCCATCATGATTACTCCAGTCACTTTACCCTACCTATATCTATAGTGGTTACGGTCCCCCATTTGCAGTCCTTACGCGTCCCGTATCGCTTACCCACGATAATGTGTCTGCTAATGCTGTCAATAGACGCTGGCCCACGCCGTCCAAGCTGGACATAGCACACATGAGATATACAACAGACTACTTTAGGATAGAGTGTAATAATACTTTAAGGAGCTTAGAACAGAATAATAGTAGACTATTAATATTTTACCTAAATTTATAATTTTATTATTTAAACTCATCTTGAAGTACCTTGGCCAGAGGCCAGAATAGCAGTGGTGGAGACCCCGCTCTAAGGGAAGAGCTCGGCAGGACGATATAAGCCTTCTTCCTTTGCAGGAAGGCAAAAAACGGTCACCTCCTTCTGTCTCCATTGGGGCTATTTATAATGAGAATCGCACAGGCGCGTTGCCCTTGTTTTGTGCTGCTATGAGATCCGTAAATGGTCGCGTTCTGTCGGTGCCCATCTACTACCAAGCCACGCACATCCAATCGGCCAACGTCCTTACACCGTCTCGAGCTTCTTATTCGAAGGGGCTCCCTCCTCTTTTTCCTCCACCTCGACTGGGACTCGTAGACTCTTCTAGTAGTCTGGGGCAGCTGAGAGGGTGCTATACGCAGCGTCCTCCTTTTCTTGGTTCTTGATCTGAATCGTTGCTTCATGGCCATTTCGGATGTGAACTTTGGAGACATAGCATAATGTTTATAATTTACTATGGATATGCGCTCAAATGCCAACGAGGTGCGAGCGGTTTTAGAAGCATATGGGACACCCAATACTAACAATCATGATAGCGCACAAGCAATATAACATCGGTATATAAGAAATATCCCCTGATTATATTTAAAGCATATTTAGCACATTGATGCTATGTCAATTGATGACATTGATGGTGATATTCGGAATGACCGCGATTAAGTGGTTCAAATCAAGAACCAAGAAAAGGAGGACACAGCCTATAGTAACCTCCCGGAAATTGAACCCATGTAGACAGGGACTGGTAAGTGTAGCATGTTTCACGATAGGTAAAAAGACCGCTCGTTGATGATGGGGTTTTCGTCGTTGACAAGTGTTCGCTTGCTTCAGCAATCCTCGATTTCCGAGTCTCGTTTTTCACCACAAAGTGTAAGTGAGAATTGTGGGGCTATGCTGGTTCCAACCAATTAGGCTGGGCGAGATTCTTGCTTTTGGATTTCATTGCTTGCGTTTCTTAAAAATTCCACGCGTAGAGACGGTATGACTGACCAACCTCGACCATCAAGAGGAGTACGGCTGACACTGGGCTGTCCATTGATGCGAGAGGTCTTAACATCTATACAAAAAGGCGTCAGGGCGTTAGGCCGTGTACCTCGAAGCATTCGATTTTGCAACAAGCATAGTTGCAACGCTTCGCACTGACACCTAACCCCCAGGCATCCGCGTCCCTGTTCAGGTCAACTCCAGGACTGAAACAAAGAGTTTGCGGCTGGACTGAAAATAGGGATCAGAGAGAGATGGCTGTCATTTGCCATCCTGCAAAGGAAGAAGAAGTCCCTGCTCTAGATCCTCCTGATAGCCAATGGTTGCCGGTCTCAGTAAAACCGGGAGGAGGACGAGGATGAAGAGCCTACTTTAGGATAGAAAGTAATGAAGCTTCAAAGAGTTTAGGATAATATGACAAAGATAGTACTTATATTATACTACTAATATGCCTAAAGTTATAAATTTGTTCCCAAAACTATCCAAAAAATAAATAATGTAAGAGAATAAGTCCAATGTAAGTGATGGGGACATTGACCACCAAATAAACCACCTCGTAGAGGTACGAAGAAACACAAACGAATTAGTCCATTATCACCAACAAAAATCCAACTTCAGTTCGTTAAACAACCTCATGTTCATCATGGCGTCTCCCGCCAAACTCATCCAGTTGTTAACCCTCTAGTAGTAGATAGGGTTCTTAGGATCAGTAAGATCAAAGATGACAGAGCTGTGGGGTCGGGCGCCACCGCGGCTCCTTGTGAAGATCTTCTCAAAGTCAATTGTGCGGTTGAAGCTAAGAGATCCGTCGTCGTTGATGTCAATCCAGTGACCCTTGTAATCGGCGGGAGTGTTGACGATGGAAATATCTCCACCCTGCACAAAGTAACCGGTAACAAGCAGGTTCTTCTTGTCGGGAGAGATCTTGACGTAGTGGGGACCGATGATAGGCTGCTCCTCATCAGGGTCATCAAGGCGCTTGACGTTGTCGAGGTCGGAGATATCGAGAGCAGCGATGTGGTTGCCGAGAGTGATGGTGAAGTAAGCGAGCTTGCCGTCGTCGGTTATGTCGGAGTAGATGGCTAGAGATTCCTTGGCCTTGTCGCCGAGGTCGTACAGGAGCTTGGCGACACCCTGGTTGCCCTTGGAGTCCTTGCGGAAGGGGTAGATGATCCAGACTTGACCGGGGCCGACAGCACTGTAGATACCGGATTAGTAACTTGGTAAAGTGTCATGATTTTGGATGTACTTACGTAGCCAGAGCAGCACTCTCCTTGTTACCGGGAATGAACTTGACGTCCTGGATACCTTGGCCCTGCTGCTGTTAGATGACTTCCTCAACTAGTCAAACGGGCAACTCACGTCGGGGATGGTAATAGTAGAGATGATCTTGCGAGTCTTGAGATCCCAAAGGCGAAGAGTATCGGCCTTCTTGATACCAGCAGTAGGCTTGAGGATGGTGATGGGGACAACAAAGTCAGAAGTAAGGATGATGTTCTTGTCAAAGTCGACGCTAAGACCGTGGGGAGAGAACTGCTCCTCAAGGACGTTGAGGGTACTCTTGACATCCTCGGGCCACTCGTGGATGATGTTACCACCAGCGTCAGTCTCAATCAGACGTCCGGGGGATGTGCCGACGGCACTGCCCATGTAAGTGATGAAGAAACCGCCGTCGGGCTTGGCTCGGATCTCGTCAACGATGGAGCCCAAGACACCACGGTTGCTGTGGTCGAACTTAGGGTGGTAGGGGTCAGAAGTGTCGAAGTAGAAAGCCGTGTCCTGTGTCTTGAGAAGAGACAGCAGACCGCCACCGACAAGTGTCTTTCCATCGAGGGAGCTTCCCAGATGGTGGGGCGAGTTGCCGCTGGTGTTTACGTCGGTGATGTGGATGATCTCACCAAAAGTGTCCTATGAAAGTCAGTATGACCGCGGAATCTTGAATCAAGAGCGATATTAACTCACATCGTCTAGACTGGCGGTAACTAGAAAGTCGGCGTGCTTGTTATCACCGGCACCGGTCCAGAAGTATCCAATCTTCTTGGGCTTGATGTTGGAAGTCTTGAAGGGAGGACTATCCAGAGGAGGAGTGGGAACCTGGAGAATGGGCAGTGGAGGGGCATTATCGGCCAGAGGCTCAGTGACACCCGGAATCTTGGGAATCAGAGGAGGCAGGCTGAGTCCTCTCTTGTTGAGGTTAGCTGGAGATGCTGAGACCTGAGAGGCCAAGGCGCCCAAGAGGGCCGTGAAGGAGACGAGAGAGGGCATTGTCGAAAGAATGTGTAAAAGAAGACTCAGTTGCTATTGTCCAATGAGGAAGTGAGCAAGTTGATGATGTGAGTTGGATGATTGAGAAAGATTGAGGGAGTTTTCGAAGTATTATATACCTGGATCATCCATCGTTGCATGCTCTCCTTTCTCTACTTACAGATCTCCTGAACACCATCTCTGGCCAAACTCTTGGACCTCACTCTCAAGAATTGTATCATCAAGCCTCACAAAGACACAATTGAACCTCATGATGAGTTTCTTCCAGCGCGACTATCACAATTTCCGCATTCATCACCTTCGACTCTTCAGCTTTGACTGTACTGTCTCTAGCCTCAATGATGTGCTGGCAAGAAAGACAAGGGAAGCAGAGCGGAACTGAAGCTTCCGATCGTTATCGGGTCTGATCTGCAAGTTCTCAGACTAAGAGCTTGAGCTGAGTACTGCAACAGACCAGCTTAAGTGCCGAGAAGATGGTCATCTGGGGCAGATAGTTGCGGGATGTCAAGGATGCCAACTTGGGATGACCATACTACTCAATTCTACCCTGCCCGCAGCCTAAATTACCCCCTGGACAGACATTCAAAGTACCTCATAGCTAAGACAAGCATGATCGTAAGAGTTTCCAACTTGTTTAGCTTGAAATAGTCGGTGCTGTTGAACTATAGGCGTTGATTCGAATCCAGTCGCTGACCAAACGGTAGTCACATCACCAAGTAACAGCGCATGAGATGATGTTCGAATGCTATTGTAATATTGGACAAAGATGCTAGTTCTCAACGTTCACTATGAAGATTTTAAGATGATTCTCTACACAAGTCGTCTGGTAGTGCAATAAGTTCAAGCTTAACCGGGATAACGTTGATAGTCAGCCCCTACCGTTCCATCCCACGTTCTCTGTGATATTTGGATCAACAGATCTAACGAATGACATCAGTTTCGGGTGTTATTGACCATGGACAATTGAGACAGCACTGAACTAACAAAGTCAAAGTGCTGAATTACCCAATTCACCAGCCCAGGGGCTATCAGCCTTATGTTACTGGCAATCTCCCTTGTTCCAACTACTACGGTACCTCAGTACACCCCCAGTCCCGTGTCATCCAGGCACCCACGATTTCCCGGCACTTGGATATCCCGCTTGGGATTCTCCACAGACAAGATTCCCCTTTGGGACGTTGCTAACTAGTTTGATGTCTTACCAGGCTTGATTCGTGAGTGATCTTCACGATAGTTTGACTCTTAGGGAGAACGCCTTGTTAGGTGCGATTGCGACTATCATCCCTGCGAGGCTATGAGCGTGCACCCGGATCCACGCCGAGGAACCGACGAGGCCCGACGAAGACGAGTCAACTCATACCCAAACAGGTGGTGTCTGTGATGGATAGAAATGTTGGGCGACAAAGTTCATTACGAGACCTGTATGTATGTCCCAATAGGATGAACCAAGACTCAAGAGTTCCCAACTTAGTTACCCTCACTCAAAATCTTAGCAAAACTCAATCCTATCATCAGGAACAAGTCGCTCCTTCAGCCAACGATAGGCTACTATTTACCATAAATCTATGCTTACAGCGTGGAGTCTGATTCGCCCGCCCCAGCTTGAGCCGCACTAAAATGGCAGATCGATCACGTTAAGTACACTAACAATGTCGTCAACCCCAGATTTACATTAACCCTCACACTCAACGCAAAGGGAATAAGCACGCTTGTATCCGTCTTGGCAAGGGGCTTGCAGATCGTTCCGGCCGGAAAGTTCGTGCGCCGGGATGGCTTCACCGTGGTGGTTGCAGTGTGGGAGCCACGAGATGCGAAGGGTAGCATTTTGGTGAGAAGACGCCATTTGAAGTTATTATTTGGTACAGCTCATTTAACTGATAGCTTCATGCAGCCATGACGATCGTTGTTTCTTTGAGTGGAATAGTGTCATTCATGTAAGTGTCGAGGACGACTAAACTGCGACTGTCACAATTTCCAGGCTTGAACGCCATGCATGACTGCATGTCGTGACGACAAGTGTTGTTGGAGGGTATAAGATATCGGGTGCGACACTTGATGACCCGCATTTACATCTCTACACACCTCCTCCCTCCATCTGGTCACTCGCTTTGTTCATAGTTTGTCTTTGTTTGAGATCTTCCTTTGTGACCAAAATGAGAGGCACATCATTCCTCTCCTCCGCGCTGGCCTTGTGCCTCGGAACAGGCCTCGTCGCTGCTGCTCCGAAGGATGCCCAGCAACCCGGCTTTGAGAAGGGTCAGCCATACGACGGAAAGGGAAAAGGTTCCGTTCTTCTGGGTAAGTTCCATCACCTCGCAATCTTTATTGAAGATGCTAATAGTCTGATCAGGCGGCACCAATGAGGAACTTGATCTCCAGAACCCCGATAACCTCGGGCGCCAGTCGACTGACAATGGTGTTGTTCCCAACCTCAAGTGGAGCTTCTCCGATTCCAAGACTCGCCTCTTGAAGGGTGGTTGGGTCCGCGAACAGGTCATCCAAGACCTTCCATCTAGCCATGACATCTCTGGTGCTCAGCAGCATCTTGTCAAGGGCGCCATTCGTGAACTTCACTGGCACCGCGTTGTAAGTTCCATCCTGACCTCACTTCAATTGGCGGGAGACTTATTTGAGTAGGCTGAATGGGGCTTCGTCTACAATGGGTCTGTTCTAGTCTCTGCCGTTGACGAGCATGGCCGATACCAAGAAGAGGTTCTCAACTACGGAGACATCTGGTACTTTCCCAAGGGTGCTGCCCACACCATTCAGGGTCTCGCCGATGAGAACGAGTATCTTTTGGTCTTTGATGAGGCTGACTTTGACAAAGTCGGGTAAGTTCTCTACGTGCGACAAACTCAGGACACTTGTTAATGTAGGAATAGCACAACTTTCATGGTCGACGACTGGATCACTCATACTCCCAAAGACATCCTCGCCAAAAACTTTGGCGTCGATCCTTCAGTGTTTGAGAACGTCACCAGCCCCAACCCTTATATCCTCAACGCCAAAGTCAGCAAGAAAAACGTCACCGACGGCCCTGCTGGCACACTCTCGGGTAACAGCTCTTTTGTCTACCGCACGTTCCAGCATGAGCCAGAGAAGATTGGTGGTACAGGCGGCAAGTTCTGGAAGATCGACTCGACCAATTTCCCTGCTTCCAAGACGCTCGCTGCGACCTTTGTGACACTCAAGCCGGGTGGTCTGCGTGAGCTTCATTGGCACCCAAATGCTGAGGAGTGGCTGTACTTTCATCAGGGCCAGGCCAAGGCTACTGTCTTCATTGGTAATGCAGCTGCTCGGACATTTGACTTTTCCGCTGGCGACACTGCAGCATTCCCCGACAACTCTGGGTAAGTAGCTAATCTCACCATATTCTACTGTCGAAGGTGATGCTAACCTTACAAGTCACTACATTGAGAACACCTCTGAAGACGAGGATCTCATTTGGATCGAGGTGTACAAATCCGACCGTGTCGCTGACATTTCTTTGACCCAATGGCTTGCCTTGACGCCTCCCGAGGTTGTCGCTCAGACTTTGAACGTGTCAATTAGCTTTGTCGAAAGTCTGAAGAAGGAGAAGCAAGTTCTTATTGAGTAAGATAGATGATCCGATGCATTAATTTAGTGGTGGAATACACTTCGGAGCTTGCTACAAGTACTCTAGGATATTACAGGTACTTTAGTAAGTTTAGGATAAACTTGAACAATAGTAGTATCACATTTTAATATCAAGTCCTGAATTACTCTTAAAAAAAAAAAAAAGCTCGCCATTGTCTTGTTTCCCTTCTACTCCGTAGCCACAGGCCTTGGTCAGTCTCAGTGAAACTCAGTCACCAATTATCGTGTCGCATACCTTCAACGAGCTGCGATCGCAAGCACGACGGTTCAAGTATGTCGCAGCGACAGAGTCTGGGCGTGTCTCGGTAGCTATGCTCGCAGCCCTCGAGCTCCCGATCAATCATTAGCCCCCCCTCTCTCCTAACTACTGCATCGAACATGGAGAGATTGTGGCGAGAGATTGTCGCACGATTCGCAAACGCAAGTACTGGGAACTCCACCCCTCGTCGCGCTAGAGTAAGGAGAGTCAACTCGTTCAGGTCTCCAATTGCATTAACAGGCGAGACTGTGGCCTATAATCTAGACATTGGTTTGCGCTTCTTCGTCTGTTTCTTCTTCCCTAAGGGCTTCGTGGCCAATCACGTTCCAAGTGGAAGTAGTAGGTACCATTAGGAAAGACATGCGATAACCTCAGGTAAAGGGTGTCTTTGTCAAACATCACTATCTCCGCAGTCTTTGACGTTTTCCGTTTCGTGTCTTCGTCGTTTTTTTTTTATTAATTTATTTATTCAAAACAACGGCACCAGCCCCCGTTCCTGTCCTTACGGTCACCGACCCCAACGGGGAACAAAAAGAGGTGGTAGTGGTGTTTTGCCTCCGGCGAAGGAGAAGAAGATTAATAAAATTTATGATGACATTCATAAGATGTTTAAGACTCTCTTCTAAAATTTATCATCCTCGTGAAGATCTTTAGACTATCATAGGGTAGATCTTGAAGCAAGTCTTTCTCCCAATCAGGCTAGAACGGACCAGGGGTTCAGCTGCAGCTTCCTTTCCAGTCCATATTGCTCCTCAAACTAGGTAATTTCGTATTTTGCCTAAGCTCGCCTGAACAATGCTGAACTTAACCTCATCGCAATCCCTTATGTGCGCGAATTATCGATAACATCTCTTTTGCTCTGTCATGTTCAACAGGAAGCGCCGCGGCCTCGCGGACGAGGAACGGCTCAGCGGCTATGATCTTGACTGGCCCACCTCGCAGCGTTGGAAGCCTTACTACTCTGTTCCTCGCAACTCACTCAATCTTGATCAAGATGCATCGCAGGACTTGGTTGACTCAGATAAGGAGACCAAAATCCCCAGGCGACAGCAAAATGTACCACATCCTATGTCTTTTGGGAGGAGTAGGCGTGACATGGACACATTCGCAAAGGCCATTCGCCAGGGTATACCCGAAGAGGGCGCTGACGAGGAGGAATTTTCGAACTTGAAGCTCTGGATTGAGACGATGTCTGAGTTGTATATGAACGACCTCGATAACCGAGCGCGATGGGATCCACGATGGCTCAATGTTACTCGGCGTGAGCGGTTTGAGGGGCTGGAATCTGTTGCTGTTTCAGTCGTCGACTACCTGGACGACAATACCGTGCAAAGAAGTGGACTCATTACCACCAAGAAGGACCTGGCGGCTGCTCTCGATACACGCTCGGAAAGCTCCAAGGCACGAGTCATCATGGTCAGCGATCTGAGCCGGTTCGTTATGGGTGTACTGGGGCAGCTATACTCGGTAGATCCTGAATTCTGGTACGAGCACCTTGTCGCATCAGGATACTGTGCAAGCGATAGCGGTCTCAAATTGAAGAACGCATCGTGGATGAACTGGTCTGAGCGAGAAACACGGTTTCGCCATCGCCCTCTGCCTGGAATAGGCCAGCGAACAGAATGGAACTTGCCTCGTCGGACAAAACCTCGAACGTGGGCTCATCTTCGTTGGGGGCGACTCGGCCTACTCCATTATCTCGGGCGAAAAGGTTTTCATGAGGATGAGATTGCGAAGCGCATTTCTGATGGGCGTTGGACGATCGAACGCGATGTGGTTCTTGACAAGTACGGCTTGCTCTTGACCGACAAGAGGAAGAAGCGCGCAGAGGAGAAGATAAAGGAGAGAAAAAAGAAGGAAAGAAAAGCCAGAAAGAAGGGCCGGGAGCCCTTTAACTTGCCGCAAGCATCGCCTCTTGAGATTGAAGGCGCATCTAGCAGGGCCAAGACATCCAATGTGTATCGGCCTTACAGCACATTCCATCCTGTACTACCACGGAACGCAGAATATTGGCATAACCGAGATCTCAGGGTTATGGCTCCAGAAGGCATGGGCTACTGGTCAAGCGTGGATCAAGAAGGGAGGAAAACGAGTAAGTTTATGGAGGAGGGCCACAGCTTGCAAGCTGACACAAGTGCAGTCATTCTGGTTTTCGATCCACCACGAACTATGAAACACGACAAGACAAAAGAAACTACACCATCTCTGACCTTCATGCCTCGAGCCATGGAATTTGAGTCGTACACGGATGAGGAGCTATGGCGGACTGCTGACCCGGACGAGACGTACCTCGATCCACCTCCGCCGCCATTCTCCAAGAAGCAACTGGCGAAAGACAAACAGGAGGCAAGGAAGCAAAAATTCGAGGAGAGGAAAGATAAAATAAAGGGGAAACTGGCTCATGACGATGACGAGCCTGGCAAGGACGAGAATGGTGACGAGAGTGATTCTTCCTACTACAGTGACTCTGAGTTCGACGAAGAGTATGAAGAGGCACTGAGAGACGAATACAAGTTTCGCCAGCCTTATATGCGCGACAGAGACTTTGCTCGAAAGTATGCCTTATCCACTTTGGACCTTGTGTACCGATACATCAGCAAAATCCCTACCACCGAGCTTTGTCAGGATGACTCCATCATTCCGTCTCTGCTCACGCGCTTATCTTTTGATGACCTCTGGCAACTTCTTGCTGAGCTTCGAATGATGCAAGATCACATCGACGCTGATATTGGCGCCGACTTGCACATCCACCTTCTTGAAGCTGCTGGAATCATGACGCGACAGAATGTAGCGTGGATTCGGTCGACACTGCAGGAACTCGGCGAATGGGTAGAGCATATTGACAAGTCTAGAGACATCATCTGTTTGCCGGAAGAATTAGAAGATGAACTATCTGAACTCGCTGCCGATCTAGAGTCGCTCCGGTCGCGCTCTGAACAGACTCTCAACCTCCTCGTCGCTTCAACTGGTCTTGCTCAATCATCCCTCGTCATCGATCAAACGTCAGGTATCAACAAGTTGACCGAGCTCGCCTTCTTCTTCATCCCGCTTTCTTTTATCACATCCATCTTCTCTATGCAAGTCGCAGAACTCACCGAGTCGCCGCCCAAAATATGGACCTGGGGTCTGTCGCTCGGCATAGTCTTTGCAGTAACCTATCTCATACGCAGTATCTTACGATCGCCATCAGTCCGTCTCTTTGCGATGGAAGCCCGCGTAACGATGTTGAACCGCTTCACATCACAGTCCCGCTCTGCATCCCGCCATCTCAACTCTGTCGGCAACCGCGCCATCGCCATGTACATCGTTTATTTCCTGACATGTTCCTTTTTCGTTCTCCTTATAATGGGAGTCCTCTTACTCTTTATATTTCTCCTACATTTCGGGATTTGGGTAGGCGCAGCAGGTACCGCGCTATACTTCATCATCACGCGATGGCCCGAGCCGGCGGCGCTGGTGCCGTGCTTTGTGGCTCTGGTGCTGTCGGTAGCCGGCTTTGTCGCAACATGGCACTGGCACGTAGAGCTGCAAAGTGTTTGGGAGAAATGGGGTCTGAATGTGGCTGAGACGGTTGGACAGTGGTGGCCGGAGAATTGGAAGTTTGATCGTGTTGATGATGAAGATCTGGCGCGGGAGGGAGTCAACACGTATGCTAGGCAAGCCATCTTTTTTGCATCATCATAGTAACACAATGAACCATTTTGGATGCTCTATGGATGACGGCTTATCCTAAAGGTGCTTGGATGATCCATAACAAACGAGTTACAGGTGTGGTGCAGCTGGGTATGCACCAGACCTGACATCCGCCGCATCATTGCAAGCTTCCCGGGGGGATCCGGCGACACTATCCGCTTTGTCACGTCTGCCAAACTCACTTGCGGTTAATGAAGCTCCCAATCATAAGTAATCTCCAAGTGACTCTTGATAGGTCAGACAGTATCTCGTTTGTCGAGTGATGTAGTGCATGGACGGCGTGTTGGTGTTTGCAAGCCACATGCGGGAAGTGAACATCAACCCCCAAACAAAATTGAGAAAACTGATAAAGGAACGTTGGGTTGTATCAACTCATGTCACTTGCCATAAAAGACATGGAATGGATCATTTGTGATTTTGCGACGGGTAGTCGCTCCCGTGAATATGTTATGTTGCCTTGCTTCTGCGTCAGTAACTACCCGCCCCGACTGTGTTTGCTCCAGACACAAATATTCACAAAATCCTTAACAACAAAGACATACCCCCAGGTTTCTTCTCTCAATAAAACCAATCTCGATATGACAACACTCGGTATTGATTTTACCGGTTTTGATCCTGAAGGAATAATCATCAGAATCGAGTCCATGAGGCCAGCCATGAGTCCTCTATCTGCTGTGCCCGACGATCCAGAGCAATGCTCTGTGGACGAAATATGCACTTTCTCGACCCGCGCACCGATTCATAACCTTTTCCTGAATGGAACATACTCCGATATAACTATTATATGTGGCGGTCGTGAGTTCAAAGCTCATCGCGCCATCGTCTGTACGCAGTGTCTGTTCTTCGAGAATGCATTCACCAATGCCCCCAAGGTACAGTGGCTCTATTGCCCGGAGATATGCTGCTAAAAATGGTGTTTAGAAACGCATGATTCGAAAATTTACGCTTCCAGACGGCGATCCCGAAGTCTTTCAGCGATTCCTCGAGTTTCTTTACACTGGGTCATATACGGTCGAGGGCGATTCGCTACCGCAAAATATTGTCGATGCGAATGCCAAAGAGATCGAAGAAAGACTGAACATACCCCCGCGATGTCCTTTACCCAGAACCAGTGCTTCTTCTGAGTCTAGTCAGCCCAGGAGACGCTCATTAAGGTTGAAGTCGAATGCAGAGCCGACGACAGAGATGGAGATTGACCAACCAGCCGAGTCTTCCAACTCAACACCGCTCAAACCATCTATACCACCTGAGATAACACTGGCGCTAAACATCTACCTCATGGCCGACAATCTCGAGGTCCCCGCCCTCAAACTCCTCGCCAGAGACCGGTTCTACACAGCAGCAAAAGAGCATTGGGTGACAAGATCTTGGAAGGATTCAATCTGGGAGGAGACGCAAGTGTTTGAGGAAGTTGTGCTAGAAGTCTTCATTTCTACGAGACCTGGAGACACGGTGCTGTGGAAGGCTTTGTGTAAGTTGATTGCGATCAAGGAGGAGGATGATATGATGAAGAAGAGGATGGATCAGGTTATGAAAGAGCATGTTGAGCTCGCTGAGGGTGTTTTGGCTTACGAGAAGGAGTGGGATGGGAAGAATTGATAATTGTAGTTTTGAGACAGTGAAAAAGAGCAGGATGTTGGATGAGCGAAATTGTGTCGCTCTTGGCTGGGTTTTCATGGGATAAAGCAGTAATTCAAGAGATTCATTTTTAGGAAGAGAGGAAGGCCTAAGGCCTGGTACCAATACCACTAGTTAGAGACCAATATATATTTCTAGAGAGTGTGTTTATTACCTGTAGAGGAGTTTCTGCCATGACTTCAATTTCAATTTCCTGGAATAGCTCATGCATATTCGCTCCTCCTTGCTGCCATTACCCCACTCAATGAAACTCCCACAAACCAATCTTTCGAAATTCAGTGATTACCGTGCCTGCTTCTATCTTCAACTTCACCCGAGCAGTGCCGACCTTTTATGGCTCGTCGAACCCAAGCCACACGAGCTCAACCCGCCATCTTTGCTAGATTTTTGTAAGTCAACCCGAGTGGCTCGGCGTCGGAAGCAGAAATGGCGCAACCAGAAGATCAAGAAGCCTTGTCGAAACGCGCACCTTCTTCCACGGGCGGCCCATACAGGGACGATGATCATGATGCCATTGATGATTTCTGCGGAATTTCGATTCACGCTGCGACCTCAACTCTTCTTTATAGCGAGAAATTCTCGGATATGACTATTCTATGCGGTGGGCGCGAATTCAAAGCTCACCGCGCCATCGTGTGCACGCAATCTTCGTTCTTTGATAAGGTCTTGAGCAACAACTTCAAGGTACATAATGGAGGGTCGTTGTTGATAGCTCTAGGCTTCTCTAATCGGGTTGAAAATCCAGGAGGCCACAGAGCGAGTTGTCGAAATGCCTGAAGATGACCCAGACATTCTGGAATGCTTCCTTGAATTTCTTTACACGGGAACTTACAGTGATGGAGTAAACTCTACATGGGGACAACCGTCTGTTGAAGCCCTGATGGACCACGAGACTGTCCAGCGAAGCCTTCAGGTTCCCGCGGGCGCTGAGCAGGAAAGTATGCCTAGCGATAACCTATCAACATCAGCCCGGGAAAGAGATAGGCCCTAGCTAATCGGCCATGACTCAGATTCAAACTGTGAAGCCTTGGACGAAAATGAAGATCCTGAAGAAGAGTACAACGAGTACTATGGAGAGAATTCCCATGCAAGCACCGAGGAGGATGAGGACGATCAACGTGAAACGGCTAAGAGAATGGAAGACTTGTCACTTCTCCCCAAGACCGAAGCAATCCAGCAGCTAGCTAGACTTCGCGACGACATGACACTGCCACTCCGTCTCTACGTCATGGCAGACAAGTACGACGTTGCTGCTCTTCGCCTACTAACCCGCGATCGTTTCTACCGCGTCGCGGAGCTCGTTTGGGAAGAGGCCGAATCCTTCCCTGACATAGTGGATGAGGTATATCAGACCACGCCTCCGGGTGAAACTGCGATGCGGGAGATTGTCTGTCGTCTTGTTGGAGCAAGGATACTTGACTCGCAGGTCAGGGATAAGATGCGGCCCCTCATGGTCAAGCATGGGGATTTTGCAGTTGGTGTATTGGAATATGCTATACATCGGGGGATCCTGCTGTGACGGAGGAGTGGTGAGGGTGATCACAGGGATGTCTGGTTGTTGGTAGAGATGTTTGTTCGCTGCCTAGGTGACGCAACAGACCACCCCTTCAACATGTGGAAGCCACGCGTCACCCGAACTAAGAGGCCTGAGAATATTTTCAATCTCTTATTGGTCATGTTTGTTCTACTAGGTAGCCGATCACCTCGTGGATTACGAATTTACGTATTTACGTGTTAGTTTATAAAGTATGTTTTAGGATCTGACTATCAAGTGGCTTAGAGATATGATTTGCGCGGCTTGGCACTTTTGTAAAACCTTCGTATAGCCAATGCGGGCTTTAAATTGTCGGTTAAACGGCCGAACCTTCCTGTACCTGACACCTAGTCAGGGCCGTTCTAGAGCGTCGCTTGTACGGTAATTGCTCGTATACTTTAAACCCACAGCCGAGGTTGTTTTGCAGTATTGCTTGACGGGCACTGACCACAGCCACGTGGAACGTGACAAAGCAAGGCACAGTGAGGCTCACATTTCCAGGAAGAGTAGTTCATCTACCGTAAACTCATAAAATCCGATATGCCTTATGGATGCCCCCTTCGTGATATAGCGTCAGAAATTGGCCTAGTTGCACGTAAGGCTCTGTGATCTGCGCTACAGGTAGGGTCTCAAACAATGATGGCGGCTTAGCAGATCCACGAGGCATATCGGATTTCATAAGTCTGCCCGGTAGGCACCAGGATAGATACAAGATATTCCTCCGAAACTTCGTCGCCGAATGAACTGGCCGATGGGTAGCTCAGCTCCGGTTACCGGCCCCACCACAACCGCCCGGAAAACGTTTGGAAGTCCAGAAGAAGGGTCCAGAGGGTTGAATCAAAATGATTCAAACCAAAAGAGGAAATGCCCGACTCTTGTGTTGTAAAAAAAAGGTCCCGTGTTACGCAGTCCCCAGCAAGTCTTGACAGATCTGTCGTCACTCCCTTTTTGATCTGCCAGCCGCGCCTCATTTGTTGGGTTGCATTGACTAACAATAGAAATCATGTCAAAAAACGGGTTAACGTAAGTCCTGCACTGCGATATCTACTGCTGGACTTTTAGAGATTGTCCGCGGGGGTAGCAACTTAGTAAGAATCAAGCATTGCTGCGCCTCTCGCTCGGCTGAGATGCCGTAAAGTTGTCAGCTTGGCGCAGAATAGCCCGCCCGTCTGTGCAGGGCAGACAGGGCAGAATGGTTCCACTTTTAGATTGGGCTGCCCTGTGAATGGGCGTCTCGTAAGTTTGAATTCGGTCTGGCTGCTACTGGTGGTGGCTCAGAATTGTTTCATTCTGGCCAGTTAGCTGTTTTGTGACTGTTGGCTTGTCTGTTGGGCTTATTGCTTGCTTGAAAGCACAGATGTTGGTCTAGACCAACCATGGCTGCATTTTATCAGGGGTTCTATGCATCGAGGTCAAGACTGCAATTTGTTTTGTCGTTTCGAGGCTCCTGCGTGTAAGATTCAAGATTGGGAATTCTCTGCGAGTGCACGAGTAAGGTGAGGTCATTAAACAGCTTACTCTCTAGTTTGGAGAGGGGTTAAATACTGTACCCAGCTCCTCCCCCTGTAGCATCTCCTGAACGTCAGTTATTACACACTGTAACTTGTTAGTAACAGGTTCATGCTTCGAAGGAATGTTTCATCGTGGTACGTCGAAGGGGATTAGATTGTGGATCTTTCTTCCGTAAAAGGGTTAGTGTTCATCTGCCGATGCTGGGGGGCTGAGTGAGCACTCACTGAGCGGTGATTACCTACATGGGATACCCGTGCGCAAACTTGGAACCGCAGATTTGGGTCACAGGGAACTTGTCTAGCGAAAGGCGTAACATACAGCGCTCGTTAAAGAGATCTTGCCCCAGAAATGGAATTCGCCGATCCTGCAAAATTGTGTTGCCTAGACCTTTTGGCGCAATCCTTCGAGTCCTATTTCCATTGATTGTTTTACGGGAAATGCCTCGGAGGCTTTTCGCCCCATGGTTAACTTCGACTACGGCTCCACGTCACAGCCCTAGACGGCTACTTAGCCAATCATGCCTGCAGACACTGAGATGATCTGTCTCGAATTGGCCCACTACTTCAAAGTATGCCGCGCCCCCCTGTGCCTACAGGTTTTGGGGAGGCGCAAGGGTCGATCACCACGCGTTGCGTTATCAAAACGTGGAGCTGAAGCAGTGTACCTCCAATACGTAAAACGCTGCTGCAAGGTACCTCGTCCTCCTCGATAAGATTAGGTGCCCATATTCATCTACACTACCCAGGGTTTAGAGTGGAAAGATGTAGTACCTTAGTCTCTCATCCAATTCTCTTCCTTTCAACTGCTAATCCTACCTGCACCTACCTTCCTTTGTATTCATCCTTCCTTCCTTCCTTTCCCCCTTCTATTTGTTTATACTACCTTAATCCAGATTTCTTTGTACCTACTTTATATCGTCAGAGGGCGCCACTTTTTGTCGTGTCTCTTCTCCCTTTTTCGCTTCTGTTATCGATCCTTATTCTCGCTCGACACAATACGAAAACCTCGTCGTTGTATACATACTTCTTTCTGTCTTTCTGCCCATGACACATGTCTTCACACATTGCCCTGCCTGGCGCTGCGCGTCCTCGCTATAGATATCGCTTGAATGGTTCTTCAAATTGGCGATGGATCAAGAAAGGATTCACTTTGTTACTTTTTCTGCTTGTTGCTGCATTTTCCCTCTATTGCTTAGTATGTCTTGTCCCTACGTGTCTTTGCAGAATATTCCCACTGACCGCGCAACAGATTGTTAATGACAGAGTTTGGCGACCTACCGGACCGATATTGTTAGAACATTCGGTTACCCCCGAGAACATCTCCTCAGGAGAGCGAAAATTCGTCATCGTACTTCCCGTCGACGATTCGAGTCCCGATCTTTGCAAGGTTATCAGCAGCGCCGTCGCTCTGGGTTACCCAGCGCCTGTCATCGTCAACTGGAAGAAGGATTTTCACACCGACGCTGATGGCATCGGACCGTCGCAATTGGGCAAGATTACTGGTACACTCAACTACCTAGAATGGGCTACCGGCGATGAAGCCTCCGAGGACGAGAAGCTAGGGGAGGATGATCTAGTGCTCATGCTCGACGCACACGACATTTGGCTACAATTACCTCCGAGCGTCATGCTGCACCGATATTATAGCAGCAACGAGCAAGCGAACCGACGAATCGCCCAAGAATACGGCTTCTTCGATAAAGACCTTATGCAGCAGACCATCATTGCTGCCGCTCAAAAAGGCTGCATCGCCCCTCGCGACGAGATTTCGAACCTCTACTGCAGCGAGGTCCCCGATAGCACGCTTCCCGACAACGTCTTCGGCTTCTTCACCGACTACAACTTGGGGCGCTACAAGTACGTGCGACCCAAGTATCTCAACAGTGGCAGTTTCATGGGTCCCGCGGGCGACATGCGACGATACTTCCAGCGTGTCAAAGATCGCATGGACCAAGATCTTCTCGAAGTCAGGTCCCAAGAAGATCTCGCTGGCGACCAGGGCATCTTTGCCGAAGTTTTTGGTGAGCAGGAGCTTTGGCGCCAACACATCAAGGAGGAAGATTTCGCACACGACAATCCCGGCAAGGAAGCAGCACTATCGGCACGAAACGAATTCGAATACCACGTTGGTTTGGACTACTCGCAAGAACTCTTCTACCCAACTTGCTACTCCGATTTCGGCGGCTACTTTGTGTCTCTCGACGATCCCACCACCATCACGACGGAATCAAACAAGGCAGGCGTTTCGCCCCCACGTGTTGGTGGTGTTCCCAAGGACATTTCTATCGCAGATGCTCCTTTTGCGCATTTGGAAGATGGTGGCGAAGAGAGCAGTTCATGGGGCGATGTGGCATTGTACGTCGACTTCTGGACAACTTCAGTCCCTGTTGCGATACACCACAACGCATGGAGGGACGGTCTTAAGAGCCGCCGCACAACCTGGTGGGATAAGACGTGGTACTTCCCTCAACTGCGCAACCTTCTCGAGACGCACATGTCAGCAAACACAACAACCCCGCTAGCGAGCATCGCGGCCGACAGCGGTAGCCTGGAGGTGTGGTCATACGGCGCAAAGGACCAAGGGAGCGCGTCGCTCCTATTTGGCAAGAATAAGGATACAAAGGCTTGGGAGCTACGGCCGACGGATTGGGATACCGTCTGCAAATCAAGTAATGAAGAGGATGAGCTGGAGTCAAGTTGGTACGATGAGGTTTTCCGGGACGGTAAAGGACGATTGTAGAACATGTTACAGGTACATTGGGCTGGAGTTGGTTCATAGCGTGTGTTTTTATTCATCATGACAAGATAAGACAAAGACAAGACAGATACCATTAGAATACCTACTATTTGTTTGTGTGCTTTCTGGCTTAGTTAATGCGACCAAACTTGGTGATACTTGATGATGTGTCGTGCTTGCGTGCACAAGGCTGCTAATTTCTTGGCTGACGTCTCAGCAAAAGGGGATGGCGGGACTGCCGCATCAGGCAGGGATTTTCATTGGATGTACCTTGCATGGTCCAGACAAGGTGCGGGTGGCATTTGCTTATACCGTGGAATTTTTTCCACTGCCGGTCTTGGCGATGGCTGTGCCTCGCGGGACGCGATCTACAGAGGCACAGCATTGCATGGCACGCGCTAAACGGTAAAACACCGAAGCGAGATGTCGCTGTATTACCCCCAGGATCGGGTATTTGACAACATTTTTGTAATTACCAACACGCAGATGAAGAACGGTAAAAGATGTGAGCTTGATGATGACCTTCTAAACAAGGGTCCCTTTGACGGGGAATGCACACGCGCGGCAAGCTAACGTAGCGCTTGCCACTTAAGCCACAGCGAAGCCATGGGGAGGTTTGGAAATGGGCGCATTTCTAGGCTGGCTTTTGCACTACTTGTGAGGTAGGAAAAGGTCTAGACTATTTACTGCCAAGATCTAGAACTTTGCTATGCGGGACGGATCGTCATGAGGCTTTGGGGAGTGCCAAGACATGACTAGTTGCGGGTAGCACTTTGCTTTGGCCATATCAAAGCGAGGCTGGTAAAGTCTTGGTATTGATGATGGGGGTGTAAGTTCTAGGATGGATAAATGTGTTTATTCTGGAGGTTTGAGATAACTTGGTGGTGTTAGTCGCGTGTGGATAGAGGCATATTTAAGACTTGATAAGAACATGCTTACCGGACTGCACCTGGAACTGCTTCGCACAAAACCAAACTTTAGTCAATTTTGCTGATAAGTAGCAATCTCTACTCTCAAAGAAACTTATGCTGTGGTCACTGAGCTTTGTATACATGGTGCAACTAAAGGAAGCTCCATAAATGAAGGCAGGACGTTATTCTAAAATAAGGCCGAAGTATTATCAGAAGCTTCATAAACACTCAACAAAGAGGGATGTCTCTTTGATATTATCAGACAACTCGGTCTAGTTTAGTTCAGATAGATTCGTTAATGTAAAATAGTTGGCTTGCTTTGATTTGCTTTGAATCAGATCCAAACATTATTCTGTCTTTCGTCCTCGTGAGTTTTCAACCGCTTTGCCATTCATGAATTGTCAAGACAGCATCTGCAAACTCCTCCGGCGCTTCCATAGGAAATGCATGGCCAACATCGGCTACTCTCCTTTCATACTTCCCAGAGAAATGTTCGGCATGCGCAGCAGTACCTCCCGGCTTCAAAGGATCCTGTAGCCCGTCCAATGTAACAGTCGGAACAGTTATCTTGGGCTTAGCAGCCAGAGTATTTTCCAACGACTGCAGCGCTGGGTCTCCTTTCTCGTTGGCATGGCAGAAGCGATAAGCATGTATAACAACATCCACAAAATCCGGATTATCGAAGGCCTCTGCAGTACGGTTAAAAAAGTCATCGCTGAACGAGAAACTCGGCGACCATTGATGCCAGAGCAAGCGGCATAGATCGCGTCTATGCTGGGATAGACATGCTCTTCCGCGCTCTTGCTGGAATAAATGTTGATACCATACCACGCACTCCAAGCTCGGTGCAAATGGCTCGCTGTAGCTGGCAATATCGGCAATATCATATCCCGCATACGAGACAAGTCCAACAACTCGTTCAGGCCAGAGTGCCGCCGCCACGCATGAAGATAAACCACCCCAGTCAAAACCACCCAAGATAGCTTTTTCAATGCCCAGCGCATCCAGAAGCTCGATGATATCTGACCCGAGAGCTGCTTGCTGCCCGCTTCTCATAGTCGACGGGGAGAGGAAACGCGTAGGGCCATAGCCACGGATATAAGGGATGATGACCCGCGCACCACTAGAGACGAGCCTTGGATATACTTCATCGTAGGCATGAATGTCGTAAGGGAAGCCATGATATAAGAGAACAGGCCAACCAGAAGGAGGACCATGTTCATAATACCCAACTTCGAGGGTCTTTGTCTTGATTGTTTTCAAAGCCATGATTATGCAGAAGATGTGAATTGCTAAGATATGAGCTATTTAGACCACAATTCTTCATAGTAATGAGGGGAATAGGTACATTGTTTTTATTGTTGCTATACGCCTTAAAGTTGACATCCAGTCTCACCATCTGGGAGTGTCGCGTGACGTCACAGAGCATGCAATTATTAATACACCACGTTGTTTTTATTTACTTCCCACGCATGCGTCTGAGGGAAAACTTGAGATGTACTAAGAGTTTATACTAGAATTTAAACCTACAGAGGCAAATTAGAAGAGAGGAAGGAAAATATCATCCTAGAATTAGGATAATTCTGAGTATCTTGGTAAGATTTATATAAATTGAGACTACTTTTATGGAAGTTTTATGTTATCACAGTAGAATATTTGTCTAGGATTTTGCTGAACCACCTATACAATGTTCTGTGGAAAGGTACAATAACCGTTTGTTACTCGGGTGATCTTGGCTTTGACTCGTTTCGGCGTCTCATTGCTTATCGAAGTTATCGTGCTGAACCTTTCAAACCGTAAGCTTCATTTCGCCGAGGTTCACTGAGAAGGGACATGACAAACTCGGCGGCTGCCTCAAGGCAGTAAGAGATGCGAGGGGAAATTCGTTTCAAGGCATTGTGTCCTTGTATTGAAAAAATACACCTTGTTCATACCCGACGAGCTACAATAAGAATGAAATCTGCGATCCTCCATTCAAGTCTGTTCACAATAGAGACAATCTTGCGCGATGTTATTGTGTGCCGACGCAGCCAGCTCATGAATAGTTGTCTCGATCACGAGGCTAGAAAAATGTATTGTGTTCGAACGAATAAAGCTAGAAGAATCAGCCCTTCTCACGCAGTAGTTTGACACTGAAGCAGCATCGCAAGAGCTCTGCAAAATCATTGCGGCATAACTGAGACTCACACAGCTACCAACCAACCTTCACGGAAATTCAACTCAAGCCCTACTCGCACGCACCATGTGCTCAACAAACATGACACACTGGACTTGCGCCTGGTGCAACGACCGCTGGGACTCCAAATACGAGAGGGTTGTCTGCGCCGTGGCGAACGAAAAGAGAAACAAGGGCAGGTTTGGATCCTGCGGGAAGATGGAGGGCAAGGATATATCCATCTACGATCTGTTCTGTCCCAAGTGTCCTCCCAAGAACCCAACACGAATTCCCTACCGTGGGCGTGTCGGTAAGTGCGCGGCTCTCCAGTGGTGATGTTTATACTAACTGGAGCGTAGGATGAATTTCATCACAGTCAAGATCATTCTTCTTGGGGAATGAGTGCGAATGCGGCCAGAAAGAGGGCTGGCTTTCTTTTGGACGCAATACTTGCAGTACGATAATGGCGACTACTTCAGCATCACCAACTCAACACCTGGCTTCGCAGCGGAAAACGCACAATAGCTAATCTTTCCGACGCCGATCCTCTCAGAGTACCCTCTCTCCTTCTCCCTCAACAGGAGCACATTACACACATCCAAGATACCCGTACTGCCGAACCGACCCTCATCCCACCGGGGATCACCAGTCTCATTCACCCTCGACTCATCAGGCGATACATCTTCATTAGCTACGGGTGGTGGAGCACCATCAGACGTCCACTCATCTCTGAGGATCTTCTCCTGCAACATGAGCGGATCGCCCCGCCAGTACATATCCCAGCCGATTGGAGGCGGTGCGATATACGAAAGGCCGTCGCGGGATACAGCGACGAGAAAGTATCTTTCTTGGGAATCATCACTTTGCTCGGAATCTGCAGAATTGGAGCCGAGGTTGAGCTCTTCGATGGGGACATTGAGGCTCAGACTTCCGGCACGATAGCCCTGGTGGTAAACGATGCGCTGCCAGGGTCGTCGGTTATTTGCTGAACGGTCTTCGTCATTAAGACCAATTTGGAGAAAGTCATCCTGTATAGGAGACGCAAGATGTTTGGTAGTGGTCACATCGCAAAAGCGTGCTGATACCGTTTTGGCGCGAAAGTACAAAGTGCCGTCGTCGGAGGGAAGTTCAAAGATGAGCTGGCCAGGCAGGCAGATCGGATATTCCAACCTGACGCCCGGATACTCTTCATGCACAAATATATGCTGATTTCGGACCTTGTCGTGTTCAACTTCCCAGCCTTGTTCTTGGTAGTCGAGATGTAGTAGAGGCGTAGGCTGAGGTCGTACAAGTAAATGAGCCCTACTTTCAAGCTTCTTTCGATACTCCGCAATCTCTTCTTCAGTTCTCTCAATTCGCATGAAGCTCTGCATTAATTCTTCAACAGTGGCTTTCTCAAGCCACATCAACATCGTAGATGGCGAAAACCCCACGGCGTTATGCCATCCTCTGCCACGGTACGCGACTTGACCTTGCCAGGCAGCCCATGTCCAACTAGGGAACAGAGCTTCGCCGTCTTGTGACAATCTTCTCTTCATAGGCTCTTGGGGTAGCCATAGTAGTGATTGATTAAGCGCAAACTCTGGCATGCCGTACCAGAATTTGGTGTTTGTTCCTTTACGAATAAGATCCGCAATACCCACAAAGGCATTGACAGCGTCGGACTGCCATGTCATATTTCGTCTCGTATAGGCATTCACCGCATGTGTGTAAGCTTCCCACATGGTATCCCCCTTGATCAAAGGCGCATCGATGGTATCGTAGCTTGCGATGCCCCTGTACTTGTACAGAGGCGCGGCGTCCTGCGCGCGTTCGCCCGGACGGTCTGGGTCCTCAGCGACGAAGATCGTTACACCATCTTCCGTTTCAAAGGCTTTGTTGAGGTATCTGGACTGTGTGGGATCGCCCCACACGCGGGACCAAACATCGTGAAGTCTGGAGCTCAGTTGTAGTTGGTCGTTGACCGGCGTGGCTGTATACCCAGCGTCTAAGACGGGTACGGTGTCCTCAAAGGCAGCGCCGTGGGGACAGACAAAGCACATTTGTGCGTCTGTAAAGTATACCGAGCGTCGAGAAAGAACTCGTTCTTGGAAAGTCCACGCTCGGGTGTTCCACAGTCGATTCTCAATTTCGGAATATCGATGTCGTGCATCTTGGAATGCGACAGCGAGTGTTATCCCTTGCATCTTTTCAATACTCTGTTCCTGCGATCGAAGCACACCAACTCCTGGTAGTCCATCTGTAGGATTGACGTTAGTCGAAGCCATGATCGACAACGTGGCGTTGGCATAGATTGCCCCCATGTTGGATATGATCCTGCCCTTGTCTTCATTGTCATCTTGCGTTATGCACAGAGCATCTATCCAGACATAGCGCACACCGAGATCTTTTGTAACTTTAATGGCATCTAGGATAGTTTGTGGAAGGTTCGCGTTGTCGAGTCCTCCGGGCTTGCTTAGTTGCTCTCTCGTCTTGGTGGTGTATTGCGTCTGACTACCTGTTCCCCAGACGTAGGAGAGACATATGTATTCGCAAGGTGTGTCTACCTCTTTGACGCAGTTATCGACTGTATCAATGACTCTGATGGTACTCATAAGAGGTTTTAGAAAGCTCGTACAGTCGGCGTCTTGTGACTGGTGGTTTTCGTTGCATTCGCGAAGCCAGCTCCGGAGTCGAGAAATGTCGGCGGCATCCTGGCGAACCGCGAGCCCTTGAAGGGGTTGCTGTGTATCCAAGTCCTCACTGATCTGATGAAGCACGATTCTTGAATTGGTTGCGGTGTCGACATCGGGGATTTCTACTTCAAGTCTCAAAGCGTACTGCGGGCCGTCGTCGAGAACGTTGAGCCTTACACTTATGCCGTTCCACAAATCCGGATGAATATTCGACAGTAAATCATCCTGGACTATTCTTCTCCGTAATAGTCTGCAGAAAGCACACTTGCTACTCTCATTCATAATCTTGGGTATGGCGAGTAGTGATATACGTGTCGGTCCCGGTTGCTGATTACCTGGTAAACCTCGCTTGGACAACAATGCCCGGAAGTCAATATTTCGACACATGTCGCAAAGGTACTGAGGATCGCTCTCTTCAAGAACAGGTGGATCCGCAATGAACCACTCCTCATCGCGACCATCCGAGTCTGAGAACAAACCCCATCGATGCACGTACTGATGGTGCTTGTACTCGTTGAACTTGTCCATGTCCTGCGACTCCTTGGCCTCTGGATCCGATGACTCGTCATCTTCGGAGTCGGATTCTTGGGATATATAGATGCTGATACGACTGAGTTCCTCATCTGTCATAGCGTCAACATCGTGTTTGTTTTCTTTGTGTGCATTATCCAACGCTTCAACATTTCGCTTTCCCCGGCCCTGAGTAATTTTTTCCCAATCGCGGACCATGGCCGCTGTCTCTGGCGTTTGATTCAAGGGCTTTCCATCTCGTTGGCGAAAGATCTTGTCGATGACTGTGGTTGTGTGGTGATTGCGGATATTCTTGAAGATGACATTCTTGAGGTGCGGCGCCATGCTTAAGGATGTTTAATTCCGGAATAGGTCGTGTCGGGTATCTTATTTTATGTTGACTTCAAACGCATGTTTTCTTATATTGCTTCATTGAGACTTATATATCCCTTGAGAAATTGCCCGAAGTCCGTAGGAGTTGCTACAGCCCCGTGCCTAACTAAGCGCTTGAGTGAGGCTTATCATCAACTGCGCCACTACAAGCACCCACGCGGTCGAGAGAGGAACAAATTCGATGCTAAGAGTGTTTACCTAAAGCATGAAAACAAGACACCAGGCAATCCTTTGTTTATGATAAGTCTCGAATATTTTATTAAAAGCTTGTATAGCAGACAGTCAATTCTCAATAAAGTCTATTTGCATATTTGACGAGAATACCTATGTCAAAATTATCCAGGACCCTGACATTCGAGTCTGAAACGGACATGGACGTCTTAAGACCGTTGGCGTCAACGAGTATCGGGTGAAGGGGCAGAACTACAATTATTACAAGAGATATGTGACTGTCGACACTGTCACCTGTTGTGAAAGCGATCCCTTCGTATTAAGATGCTGTATATGAGGACGCATAAACAGACTTGACTGAACACTTTCAAGGCAACGTGGATCATTGTGCATTTACGATATCGGGTGTTTATCTGTCATTCAAAAGCTCCCTTGCTACGAAAATATCCAGGTCTTCCCCAGCTCTAAAAATATCCTCTGTACTGAACATTCGCCAGGTCACTTAATGCTGTCCATCCTCCGACCTCATGCGCTCGACGTCACAATTCAGGCTTTGTCCTAAAACTCCCCAATCAAATCCTCAGGCAGAGGAGAAACACAGTCTATGGTAGTAAAAATCTGCAACTCCTCGAACTCGTCTCTCTCCAGGATGACGACACAAGACCTGGTCTCCGAGTTCTTGACCACGTCGCGCAGCTGTCCAAGAACTCCAGCAACCTTGCGCAGAGAAGCCTGGTTCTTCTCGGTCTTCTCCCACTGCTTGAGTTCGTTGTTCACGTTCTCGACCTTGATGTGGGAAAACTCTCCCTTCTCGTGAAAGCCGCGGATCAGGTGACGAGTGCGGCCGAACCAGTGCTGAGGAAGGATGACCCCGAGAGGGCTACCGCCGTGGCGGCCGCACCTGATCTCGGCGGCCTGCTCGTGAGGAATGGCAATTCCGTGAGGGATGATGGCGAGGCGAGCATAGGTGTCATCCAGTCCTCCGATGACTGGCTGCTGAGGTCCTCCCTGGCCGACAGTGGCAGACATGTTTGTAGAATTGCAATAAGCAGCATCAACCTCGGAGCGAACAGCGCAGTTGAGACCCCCAAGGTCATATCGCAGAACACGGTGGTGTCCAATGCTGTTGCGCATGCCAGTAGGGGGCATAGTAATAGCTCGCTCAAAGTTGTGTGCGTAGCCAGTGGGTTTGGTGTTATCGAGAGTCTCGATGGTATCCTTCTCATGGCGTTCCACGACAAGGGTGTTGCGGACAAGGTACAAGTCGATGCGCCAGTCTTGACGGAAAGTACCCTGGCAGAACAGGAGGAGCTTGCGAAGGGTTTTGCGGTCGATGATGATGTCGATGTCGTCGAACTTGAAGTCTGGCTTCATGACCTTGGTGGCGCGGAAGACGACCTCGAAGGGGTACTGGGGGTTCTTGTTGGCGTCCTGGTCAATGTAGAAGAAGCTTTCGTCCTGAATGAGGTTCATGGGAACGGGTTGAGGGATATAGCGAGAGGGTTCGCCTAGAATGGTCAGCTTTGTTCAGATCAATGATGTGAGAGTAGTACCTGGAACATAAGCGGTTGGCCGGTCCTGGCTGGTCCAGCTGTAGCTGCAAAGGAGCTCATATTCGTCATCGCTGGTGACGGGGACAGTGACTGGCAGGATCTGGTCGACGTGGATAGAGGTCAGAGCCACTCCGAGGTGGGCGAAGAGCCACTCTTCGGCGGTATCCATCTCTTCGGTGGTATCCATCTCTTCGGTGGTAGCCATCTCTTCTACTTCTAATGGACATCAGTCTAGATGAACGAAGAGATCTTGAAAGAGGATGAAGGGGTGGCTACCTGAGCTGAGCTTCCGTGATGTCGTTCTCGATGTTGATCGAAGTGAGTTGGAGGTTGAGAGTGGATAAAAGAGGGGGTGAAGGTATTCAGAAGGTAGTACTGGCAGCAAAGTGCATAATTAGTAGTGGCTGAATACCAATTAAGAATTGTCAGGCACCATCCAGTTATGACTCAATGACGATAAGTATCCATTCGCTCTAATGACCTGCGATTTCTTTGACCCTCAGCACCCGATCCTCAACAATCATCGACATCTAGTGTCCTTCAAGGCATGCATGCGACTGATTAGGAAGACAAATAGCACCGCGATTCAAGTTATCTACCAAGCAAGAAAGAACCCAATCATCAATCATTCAGGCAGTGCCCTCCATCCACGACGGCACCTCAACCAAGCCTCTCATCTCCTCCACCGTCTCCTCCCACAACAACCCCTTAATCCTCTCACCCTCCTGCGACGGAACAAAATCCCCCAACTCCGCAATATCTTTATCGCCCAATAACTTCCCATGCGTTTCCTCCCCCGCCACAACTGCGGCATGCAATCCAATCCATCCAGCCTTATCCACCGATCTTGCGCGCACCGCCTTATAAAGCGAGGAAAGTAGCCGCAAATGCACAGGCATTCTATCCGTCAAGCCGGAATGAATCAATCCGGGACAGAAATGATTGATGATAACTTTCTCAGGACCATATCGTCTAGCAAGTTCGAGTTGGAAAAGAAGCACGAGGAGTTTAACGTCGCCGTAGCGAGAGAGTGGAGGAATAAGACCCGGTGCGTCGTAGTGCTCAAAGATGCCTTCGCCTTTTTTGAGGGGTACCTTGTCTGCCAGACTCGTGTTGAGAAATTGTCGACTTCCCGTCCATGTAATGCGCGTAGGGGATCCCTCCTGTTCCGCTGTCTCTTCCAGAGTAGGTAACAGGAGGAGAGTCAGGAGAATGTTGGATAGGTAATTGACCTGGAGGTTCTTTTCATGGCCAAACGAAGTAAGCTCAAAATCGAGATCAATAATACCAGCATTCAACATCAGAAAGTGTAGTTTGTTATGCGCGCTCTTGAACGTCTTGGCAAAAGCCTTTATACTGTCGTAGTTTTCTGTGTCGAGTTTCATCACTTCAACCACGGCCTTGGGGTTTTCGGCTATAAGGGCTTTTCGGACTTCTTCACCCTTGGATACGTTTCGGACTGCAAGTACCAAATTTGATAGCTTGTGTTCGAGAAACTGACGGGAAAGTTCGAGGCCGATGCCTGATGTTGCACCTGTGATGATGGCTGTCTTGTTGCTGAGGTCGATGCCAGCAGGCAAGGGCTCGACTTTGGGTTGTATGAAAGGAGGCATAGTCGTGAAGTCAAACGTAAGAATATGTGAGGTAGATATGGATGTCCTTGATTTCGAGAATCTCTGTGAGTTTGAGAGCGAGAGTATTATATCGACATCTCCAGTGTCCTCCGTGGCTTTTTATAGCAACTACATCAGGTCCCCTAACCACAATTGTCATGGCTCTTCATTTGACTACATTACAAATCTAAAATATCTCTCCTGATAAAAGCCAATATTTGTCAGGTTTGATGCCATCGTGTATGTAACAAAAGTCGCCGAAGAGAGGTTGAATCCCGACTCCGCCCAAAGTCCGCCAAGCCCCAAATCCGTGGCTCAAAAAAGTCCCGAAGAAGTGGCCAGCTTGGGCCTGCGCATGCCACCGCAAACAATCCGAATGCCGGTTTTTCGTATTTTTATCTGTCCGACATTAAATGAGAAGTCAGTTATTCATCAATCGCCGTATTCTATCGTTTTTGGCGTATTTCGCGTGCTTTGGCGACTTATCTTAAGTCGTAGCGATTCCTTGGCATCCACAGCCTGACCTCCGCTCCGGAGTTGGTTTGCGCATGACGATTCACAGCAAAGAACACAGCACCGGCTCAGTTAACCATATCATTTATTGCATAAAATAAGAAACTAATCGTCAAAAAATGGGTATTTCCATCATACTCGATACAGTCCTACGATAGAACCAAAAAGCCCACCTACCAAGTCCTCTCGGTAATATCAACAACAAGTCCAACCGAAAAGTCTCAGCACCCAAGCCTTCCCACAACCCGACAGCTTAGATCAACTTGGCCACATGGCACATCGCACATAGTCTCAGCGAGCGCAACCCAACAGCTAGACTCGTCGACTTGATGCGATACACCAGTTGACCCTCTATCGGACCGCAAAACTCGAGTATTAAGCCATCACGGTTGAATTATTGTTGCATTACCGAGAACCTTAGCTAGGTGTACTCCCCTGATCCCTCAACGGCTACTATCAAGTCTGACATTGTTAACAAAAGGTATCTGCGTCCAAACATTATCCATCCCTACAAACGCCTGTTCCGTGTAACATTTTAAGCCCAGAACAGCCGTGCCCCCAAAAAACCTGCTCATATGAAAAAGACTGGCGTCGCTTTTTAAACAAAATCCCATATCCAAATCAATGCTTGTGCTCCTCGTGCGTCTCATTATGCGACGGCAACTCCGCTGCAAAAGTCTGCTGTGGGGGCGCTGGGGATTGATATCCGCCTGACTGCGAGTACATGCTGTTCCGTTGCGAATCATTGGCGTTGGACGGGCTTGTCTGCGACCATCGAGGGTCGTATGAGCCTGTTGAGTTGCGGTAGCTGCTGGGTGGCTGGCCGGGACTAGGCTGGGACTGCTGCAGATTTGGCGAATGCTGAGGGTGGTAGTAGTCGCCTGGGAGTTCCATGGGGAAGCTCTGGATTTCGGTCTTGGGAGGGATAGGAGGTGCTTGTTGTTGCTGGTACTGCCCGCCGAGTGGAGGTGTCTGCGCTGGCTGGTAGCCGTACGGGCTTTGGGGATACTGCGATCCGCTAGTTTCTGGGCGCGCGTAGGGATATGTCGGCGATGGTTGAGGCTGCAATTGTTGTTGCTGCGGCTGCTGCTGTTGCTGAGCGTATCCAAAATTCGAGGCGTAGCCAGGGACTGGGCTCATAGGACCTGGGCCAGGATGACCGGGAGCAAGGCCGTATTGACTGTCTGGCATAGACTGGTGTCGCACAGCCTGCTGTCTAGCTTGACTTGCCTCAGATCGGTCGTTGGGGTTATACGTCTTGAGTTTTCCGTCCTCAAACATAGCCTTGAGAATACCCGCGTCGAGAAGCTCTGCCTTCTTGACCATACGATTGACCATATCGACACTAGCCTTTCGCGACTCAGCTTTGACGAAACCCATGAGGGTGATGTTGGCCTTGAGGTCAACATCAGTGCGCAAATAAAGACCCTCCTTAGGTGCACCGAGCTGTTCAAGGCCAAGTTCAGGCTGCTCCGGAGGCTCGATCCCGGGCTGGTTTCCCATTATGCGGTACTTGTTGCGCATGTCGATACCGAGAGGGATATAAATATGCGACTGCATACCCCACGGCATATCATGGAAGCAGCCATTAAAGGTAAGCTTTCCGGAGCCAAGCTTTCCAAATCCAGGGATGTACTGAATGCGCTCGGTGATCTCATACCAGGTGCTGTAGTACTCGTCGGCGGCGGCATGGCGAGGTGCAGGGATAGGCTTATGGGTGAGGACGAGAGGGTTGAGGGTGATGATTTCGCCGTGGGAGTGGAGGAGATCGATGGCGAGTTGTCGGGGGATGAAACCCGGGATGGGCGTGATGATGGTGAGTGTTTCCTTCTTTTTCAACATCGCGACGGTTGTTTTGGGGTGTTGTTTTGTTTGTCTCGGGTTCGTTTTGTTTCAGCTGCAAGGTACGCTTCCAGCTAAGGTATCAATCGGTCAAGCTCCAAACAGGCGCAATCATCGGCTTATCGCATAAAAAAATATTCTTATCAATCGTGATATCTCTCGTCACTTCGTTATAGCATGGATGTCGATGGTAGTCTTTCTTCGCGCAAAGGGAATTGAGAGAAGCTTGTTGTTCAAGCTAAGCTGCGCGAAAAGAGAGGGGGGAGAGAAGCGGTCGCAAGAGCTGAAGAGGGGGCCACGCGGATTTAAAAAAAAGGCAGCAGGTTCCATCACAGCCCAGGGCAGGGATTTGACCCAGCCACTGATTTGATGCGATGGAATCCTGGGATCTGACTTGTACCACTACTCAACGTTAAACCGCCACGACTATGATGATGACGTGAGACGGGCGGTTCCATTCGCTGGGCGTTGATGATCGTTTGGCCAAACAAGCATGCTAGAGCAACCATGGCGTAATGCTCTACAAAAGCCAAGTGTTACCATGAGTTGAGTTGTTTTCTCTTTTCTGCTTTGAGATATTACTTCCGTTGATTGAATTCAATGGCGTCTTTTCTACGTTTTTTGCTGGGATCTTTTCGGTTTCAGCCCTGTTCTTGCGATCGACCCCAACCTTCGGTACCTGCGCCTCGCCCGCAGCCAGATCCCGCTGAAAGATATCGAGCACGCGCGGCAATGAATAATCATCACTCAGCACGGATTCCTCATCTTCCGAGAAGAAGCTACGCCCCAATATTATAGAAATGTCCATAGGACCTGTTCTCCGGGATTGTTTGTTCCGTAGCAATTGATCGTTGGACGCGCGGTCACAGAGGCTGTGTGAGATTATCGGCTGTGGATAATGCTCCGTAGTGGTTGCGACATCACGATTAATGCCTTATCGATAACGTAGGGTTGATATGGGGTTAAGGTTCGACACGTGGGGATTCTTCCCGTACCTCAAGGGATTACAATGATCACGCCGTCAATTCTGTCAGACAGGTTTATAAAAAGGATAGCGGTCAGACCGACTAGTTACCCCTATATTAGCACTATCGAATTCTGCATCCTGTACAGGCGCAGTCTGTTCCATAGGGTCCCGACTCGCTAGGTTGTGTGATACAGCCCTATGGGGTTGGGGATGCTCAGGTGGGTATGGCGTTGGGCACCCGAGATCCATATTATACGAGATTTGCATCAGAAATCAACATGCTAAACATGTGGAGTTGAGCATTTTCAGTAGAATACTATCATCGTAGTGGTTTTATCGAAGGGTATTGATTTGTTATGCCTGCCAGCTGCCCCAAACACTGAGCCAACCTCTAAACTCTCTCACTAAGAGCAACTTATCAAGATTTAAATAACACCCATAGCTAGACTTTTGTACACCACCAATTGCAAACTCACATTACTTCCAGTCTCTCTTCCAATCCTCCATATTCCTACTCAGACACCTCCGGGTTTCGTCCAACCATCAGGTACATCGGCGTAAACAACTTCCTCTTCCCTCCCTCAACCAACGCATCCGCAGCCTTACCCAAACTATCCGCCGTCTTCCTCGTTCCCTTGGGCGCAATCCAACACGCCTCCAGCGCACCAATAACATTGTGCATAACCAGTCGTCCCCACTTGTTCATTCTAAACACCGTCAACAGATCACCCAGCGTCTGGGCATATCGCATGTCACTGTCCAAGGGCCAGTACCACGGCGCCGTTCCATCGTCCTCAGCTGCGAGATCCTCGTGATGGAGGAGATCGAAACCAGCTGCTTTGATAGCGTCGAGACCATGCTGAATCTTGAACATTTGGGCAATGCCATCACCCTGTTCGATATCGAGACGAATACTTCGTTGCTCGAGGTCGTCGTTGTCGTAGTTATCTGTCATGAGCCACTCGTAGACACCAAAGACACCGCCGGGCTTCAGGACGCGACGGATTTCGCTGTAGACGCCTTCTAATGAGGGTGCGTGAACGGTTGCTTCGATAGCGTAGACGGCGTCGAACGAGTTATCAGCAAAAGGCATTTTCTACCGACGCATTAGTACCTACACACCAACACAACACGAAATAACGTACCATGAAGTCTCCCTGGACAAATTTGAGTTTATCCGAGAGTCCTTCCCTCTCAGCGTATATACCAGCACGTTGGACTTGATATTCATTGATGTTCAGGCCAGTAACGTGAGCTCCGGTGAACTTGACAATCTCTCGAGCAGGGCCGCCGACACCACATCCAACGTCGAGGACTTTCATGCCGGGCTTTATACCGATATTATGAGCGAGGTAATGTTCGTGTCGGGCGATGGCGCGATCGAATGTCTCGCCGTAGGCAAAGCGGCAGAAATGGAAACTCTGCGACCATCCGTACTCGTAGAGATCTGTGGCGAGGTTGTAGTATCTAGCTCGTCAATATCAAAACAACCGAGACTTTCTTCGGTTGACTTACTGTCTTGTCAAGTTTGCGTAGTTGTCGGTTCTCTCTTGTCTGATAGCCTCGACTTCATCCTCCGCCTTTTTGTTATCCCAGAACTGAAAATACTCATCAACAGCGGCAGCGTGAGCTTTGTTGTCCTTGTTCATCATGGCACGCATTCCGCCTCTTGACTCCTTTGATTTTCGATGGAGGACATTGTCAAAGGCTGAGTTCCGTGCCTCGTCGTATGAAATCAATTCTGAAGTCATTATGCTGAAGCTTGTCTCTTGGAAGTTGACGTATAGGATGTAGTTGAAAAGAGAAGGAATTGATAGAAGTGATGAGTTCGTATTGGTGGCCTGACTTTTTCCTCGAGAGAATTGCTCTTGTTTAAATAGAAAACCCCATACTCCTGCATAGGAGGCTGGTCCCTTTGATATTTCACATCGCTTAGACAAGAATGAACATTAACTCCGTATTTTCCAGATATCTTCCATCTCTTTGGATAGCCGACCTTGTTACTATGATACAATCAATACATTTTACGAAAACGAACAAGAGTATGCTGCTCCTATACTGTCTGACGAAACCAGGGTACGAATACGAGCTCACAACCCGAATGCGAGGAACCATCTTTCACCGTTTCAACGACATAAGCGATCCCCGTTAAAGCGGGTAGAATAATCGCTCAAGATCTGATCTGATCTAGATATGATAGGAAATGATCTCGTAGACCAATCGGATTCTGGACAATTACCCTTGTTAACGTCGAACCGAGTTGCGGGTGTCCCTGCAGCTTGACGCCAGTCTTGGCCGTTTTGAGATGATTGATGATCCTGCCAGATCCTGAATTACCTCATTCGTGACTTTGAGGGGCTGGTTTGCGGTTCCTGGAGTTCTGGACTTTTCTGTCCCTTGGTGCTGTGGTGTCGTATTCGTGCTTCCTCTGGATCAGGGTTGCCTGCCATTGACGACCCAGAAGGTGCTGGAGTGGGATGCGTCGATCATACAGGGTTTAGATTCGTGAATTGTCGGAAAGAGTTGACGTGGTGTAAATTTTCGTATCATTTCGTTCGCTAAACGTTCTACTGATCTTTGATAAGATACTCAAAGAAGATAACCTGGTGTTCATCGCATCGCATGAACGAATGTTTCTAGAGAAACAGTTACCCTGCAGCCATATCCTCACTCCATCATGCCTCAGCAACCTCCCTAATCGTCTTGACAAATTGTTTAGGATCATGTCCAAACCTCCCCAAGAACAACCCATCAACACCATCCTTGAGTTTCTCAAACAACCCCGGCCCCGCACTCCCCCCGTAAATAATCCTCGTCAAACCACTTCGCCTCCGAACACTCTCCAGCTTCCGAATCGCAGACGTGACAGAAACAACATGATCCGCTGCAGCTGGCTCAGCAGCTCCAATAGCCCAGACGGGTTCATACGCAAACACAACTTCTGCATCATCAGGGACTTGTGCTAGAACTGCTTCCACTTGAGTTTGACATTGGTCGACTGCTAATGTCCATATATCCCCGCATGTCTTCTCACCGATACATACAAGCGGAATCATTCCATTGCGCGCCGCGGCAGCGGCTTTCTTTGCTGTGATTACATCGGTTTCGCCAAAGATGCGACGTCGTTCAGCGTGGCCGACTTCGACGAGACGACAGCCGACTTCAGCGAGAACCGAGGGTGAGACTTCGCCTGTGTATGCACCGGCATCTTCCCAGAAAGCATCTTGAGCGCCTGTCCATACTTTGTGGCTCTCAAGTTGAGTGATCACTGGGACGAGTGTTATGTGGTCGGGGATGATGAAGACGTCGATGTTGTCGAAGAGTGAGGGGTCGATTGAGAGGTGTTGGATGAGTTGGTCGACGTATTCTTTGGTGCGAGAGGTGGAAAAGTACATCTTTGTCGAGACGCCGACGATACGGCGCGAAGAAGTCATTTTGGCGATTGAAGTCAATTGAAGACTTTAATATTTTGGTGAGTGGCTTGGGTTAGATCAAAGTCCGCTTATCGTACGTGAGTTGATCAACAACCAAATTTGGACTCAATAGTAACGGAACAACCTTACTAATCCTCAAGACCATTGATCGATAATGCAAAGATCTCAAGTTCTTATATATAAGCAACTATTTCCCATATTCATTTGCCGGTCATGAGACTCTCTCGTCGTTCATGTACGACCCCCGCCTCATCCGGGCTTCCAAGAAAGGAAATCCGGGGACTGCAAATGCGGAGAGCACTACCACCGGGAGACCTATTTCAACACCTCAACCCTCACTCAGTATCCCGATTCATTCTGCCTTAAAAGATGGCCAGCGCATTCGGTGGCGATGCGATCAATCCCGGCTGATTCAAAGGCGTTGAAGTAATCATGAACGAATACCGCTTCTTTTCTCTACAATACGCTGCCAACTTACTGAAATCCCACAATTCACCAATTGACATACCGAAGAAACTCAAGCAATACGTATGAAGCACTAACACCACATTAGCAACACTCCAAGATGCTCTGATATTTGACTCACCAAGATCCTTCATCCCACCAATTGATCCATCGGGCTTCAAAGGCGGAAACGCTTCAAAACTGCTCGAGTCCGACGCCGCAGCAGCAAAGCGCTTATTCCACAACCAACGCGCCGTCTCTTCACACCCGTGAAGACCCGTGAGTTTCGCCGCGGCCATCTTGCCTAGACCAACGGGGTCCATCTTGTCGACAACTTCTGTGGCGCCTGTTCTGACGAGGAGGATATCGCCAGGTTGGAACTCGACGTTTTGGTGCGCTGCGCAAGCTTCTAGATCGTCTACTGTGATGCGATTCCCATCAAAAGGGTGGAAGTCAATGCCTTTTTCCTCAGCGTAGGCGGCGTAGTCGAGAAGGATGCCTCGACCTGCTATACAGCCATATGCTTGCCAGTGATCCAGCGTTGGCAGGGTGTTAGACTCTGTTGAATCAATTGACAAAGACTCTCTGTCTGGATTCGCGCCATTGTATGCCAAACCCGAGCCCTGGTGCTGAAAATGACACAAACTGTCCCATTGACTGCTGCATTGTGTGTTGAAGTGCAGCTCATCGTCCCACGACTTGCCCTGCTCAAAGGGAAGCTCAGACATGCTTTCGGGGATGTATAAGATCTTGTGCTCAGCGGCTGCTCGGCCTGGGATGTTGAGCTTGTTCATGGCATTGATTGGCCAGCTGGAAAGAGTTAATAACTGCCGATGTAGCGACGAGGGAAGTCTTACTTGAGAGATATCGATACGCCATCTTTGACTTCGAGAGCGGCACTGCGAACAACCTCTGGAGTAAGAAAGTTGAGCGTTCCGACCTTGTCTTTCATACCGTTTCGATCAAACACACCCCAGGCACAGCCCTTGGGCATGCCCTCGACCTTGGGGAGATCATCGTAGTCGGGTACGGAGCCTAGATCAAATGCCATGTCGAGAATAATGGAGTCAGGAAGTTGTGTAAGTACTGGTGGCCTGAGCCTGGTGAAGCTGGAAATCGAAGCCCAATTTATAGTATAATGTTCAGAGGATGCCTAGTGGATATCACTATCGAGATAATCTTACCTCCGATCCTTCTCGGGCTGTTTAAACTACTTTTGGACGTCAGTATTCGCTGCTTCATTGAAATTGTATCGTATTTTCGTACTTGTAAACAAGGATCCACTGGCTCTCGTCAGCCACTTCAAGGGTAACCACCAGACTGAACAAGGTCATAACAGTATATCTTAACCCATTCATAGCTATAATATATACTGCTCTATCTTAAGACTATCTTTATCTTCTTCCAAGCCCAAACATCCTCACACTATTCCTCCACGCCGCCTCAGCAACCTCATCAACACCAACACCCTTCAACCCCGCAACCACAAGCGCAACCCTATCGATCGTGCAGCTCTCATTCCTCTCCTTAACCATGCACTTAGCATCCCACTTATCCCTCTTCTTCGACGCAGGCAAAGGCTTCGCGTTCTCGCAGTATCGCTTCACAACCTCTGATGTAGACTTGAGCTCGCCCCACGGCGCATCCGTCTCGATTTGTAGCGCCTCCAGAGGAATCTTGGATACCATCTCCAAACTCTCGGTAGTCTGAAAACTGAATCCGTTGACGCTGATGCCTAGGCCTAGAGAAACCAGCTTCTCCATCTGTGCTGTCGTGCCGACGAAGCTGTGCACCAATCCACCTCGGGGGAGCTTCTCCACGTAAGGCGTCATGATCTCGACAAAGTCATCAAAAGCATTGCGGCAATGCAAGAAAAGCGGCAAATCCCACTGATTCTCAACAAAGAGATCCAGCTGCGTTTTGAACGCTTTCCTCTGCACATCTTTGGAAGCATGGACTTCTCTATCGTAGTCAAGACCCAACTCGCCAAAAGCTGCAATGTGAGGTGTCTCCTGCGCGAGGGCATTTCTGACTTTCTGCACCAGCTCATCAAGGTAGGTCTCCCAGCTCTCTAGCTCAGAAGCGTGATACGGGTGTACTCCGATGGTGTAATAGCACTGCGCTGGACGTTGCTTGACGATACTCTCGTTGAGAGAGACATCTCCCAGCCTCATGCCCGTCAACATGACTTTGCTAACGCCGGCATCTTTGGCCCGGTCAAGAGTGTTGATAAAGTCGGGCTCATGATACTGCTTATCATCACGGTATACACCCTTGAACTCCTTTGCAGTAGCAGTAACAGCGACCTGTATCGCAATTAGTCGGTCAATTCTTCTGAAAAGTGTGTCAAGCTCACATCCGCAAAACGGAGCTCAGACGAAGGCGCAGCCGGAGCAGCTGTGGGGAAAGCACTTAGATCAACAGTAGTCGACATATTGATAAGAGAATTGTTCTAGATTATTGATAAGTATTCCAGATGAGGGGTTTGAAGTTACTCTAGAATCTAGAAAAGAGGAGAGCTGTTCGTTATAAGTTACTCCGAAATAAGGTTCCACCTTAAGGTCATGAAGATATCATGCTGCATGCATACACTAAAGCCCGTACCAGAAACTTCGACGCTCTCACGCCCAATCGTAGCCGCAATCAGACTTGAACCCTAAATATCCTGGCTATCGCGGAGATCCGAATTACGTCAGCTTCCCCATATGTGGAGGTCGCCCAGATGCGGAGATGCAATGAGCCAAGATAGCTGGGCTCTCATGATACATCACAATACGAGGGGATTCACATAGGTCACGCGACTCAAGTTGCTCATCAGTCAATGATCGGTCTGATTTGAATAGTACTGACTCCCAAAACCACAGGCCAAACTCCCCATCGCCTCATCAGAAACAACAACACTCAATCATAGCCAAGACCATTCTTTTCCTAACCGCTTTTGCACCTCATATCCCCCAAGCACACCAGGTATCCCATGCTAACCGTGACCCCTCGCGCCGAGCAAGCTTTGCCTGCGAGTGAATCCACGTAGATGATAAACAGAGTCGCCTTATAACTTATTCCCCCTATAAAGAAGCTGATGAAATGCACACAGCCAAAGCAGACCAACTGACAAAACCAAGACTTGGCTTATGTTGACTACGAAGAACGATTCAGAAGGAAACAGTGAACAGCGCTTTGCAAAGACGCGTGATAAATCACGCTATAGCAAGTTGAAAGTGGTCAAAGACAGTCAAAAGCAAAAAGGAAAAGCAGTGAGTGACTAAAGTAAACGCAGAGGGTACAAGCGTAGCTTAAATGAATTTGAATTGATGACAATCCACCGGGGGGACCGAAGATCTCCAACGCCAATCATGATTCAGACCCAAGGAAATGGAGTGTGCGTGGTGTCGTGTTGAAATCCTGAGCTGCCATAAAACTTAAAGAGTCATGAACCCAAATCGAAGTCAAGGATGGGTATCACCTCATTAGCCGACATGAAAGCAGATAGATCTGCTCGGTACGATAGCTAATGACAAGGCAAAATAATTGAGTCCAAGGAAAAAGAAGTGCCTGGGGATTGATCATATAATGCCCCTTCGTCAACGAGTTATCGTGGTCAAATTACTGCAGCATGGTTTAAAACTCCTAAACATGTCAGTACATAGATGATTGTGCACACGAGATGACGCTTACCTGAGGAGGACCGTTAGGGCCAGGGGGTCCGGGAGGTCCAGGAGGGCCTTGGGGACCAGGGGCAGGGCCACCAAAGTGCTGAGGGCCGTAGTTACCAGGTCCACCGTGGCTAGGCATGCCCATGTAGTGAGGAGGAGGGGGAGCAGGGCGGTAAGGAGTGCCGACACCAGAGTTGTTTTGAGATCGACCCCAGCTGAGGCGGACCCTGGAGTTACCAATGGGGTAGCCTTGCATTTGGTTGATAGCCATCTCAGCGGCATGGCGGTGGACGAACTGAACGAAACCACAGCCCTTGCCAGGAGGGATCTTGACGTAGGTGATCTCACCAAAGCCCTGGAAGAACGATCGCAACTCGTCCTCGGTGACGTAGCCGGAAAGACCACCGACGAAGACGGTGGTGTTGTTAGGGTCGGTAAACTGGTTCATCTGGGTGGCAGGGTTGAAGCCTCCGTAAGGGAAACCCTGCATACCGCCACCGTTCCACATCTGCTGCTGGGGCATGCCGCCCATCATGGGGCCGCCGTTGTGGTGGCCTTGACCACCGAAGCCGTGGTTGCCGCGGTTCTTGGGAGTAGCCGTAGAGATACGCATGGGACGGTTACCACAGTAGACACCCTGCATCTCAACCAGAGCACGCTGCTGGTCGTTCTCATCGGAGAAGCGGACGAACCCATAGCCACGGCTCTGACCAGACATGGCGTCGGTCATGATCTTGGCAGACTTGCAAGAGGGGAAGCGAGCCTGGAAGAGGGAGACCAGAACGTATTCGTTGACCTCGGGGCCAAGGTCGCCAACGAAAATGCTGTACTCAGGACCACGGTCATCCCTGACAATGATGTTAGTATAGCGACTGGTTTTGTGGGTTATGTAACATACCGTCGGTCAACAAGACCACCACCAGAAGCCCAGTTGAGCTTGAACTGACGAGAGCTGTTGGGAACAGGAGTTCCGTTCAACCCAAGGGCCTTGGTAGCAGCATCAGGAGATGAGAATTCAACAAAGCAGTAGCCAGCGTTGCCAGAGTTCTTGTCGCGGATGACCTTGACGTTAACATTTTCATGAGCCGCGGACAAGAAGACGCCCTTGATGAAGTTTTCGTCCATCCAGGGTTCGAGCTCACCCATCCTATATTTGTCAGCCCCAGGCACACTGCATCCGTAGGTAAATGTTTCTTACCAGAGGGTGGTCTTGGGGGAATCTGGGCCAGCGCCAGGGGGAGGAGCAACGGATCCCATGTCAGTGGCGGGAGGAGTACCGTTGGTGAAGGAGATGGGTCCAGCGGGAGCGCCACCGTTGGCTGGGACGCCAGAGAAAGCAGGGTTCATATCCATGTTGTACTAAATTGGAGTCAGCACTTAGCACAAACGGCTGAGGTAAGCCAAGGGCAAATTCGCCTCGTAGAGGGCTGTCACGAGAGCGAAAGCTGATGGCATGAGGAAGAACGAACCGGTGATCGAGAGCGAAGCAAAGGCTTAGATGTTCAAAGGCACGAGAGCGAAGAGTGCGAAGCTTAATAGAGCAAGGCGACAATAAAAGAGGACTAGAGATAGCGGATTAGCAACTTGAATTGATCCAGTATCAATGTGACCGCGAAGATAGAATTGTAGACAATCGAATGGAGTGCTGTAGAGGGGAGAGAACGTTTTAAAGATGTGGGGAAGAAAGAAAGCAATGCGGTCTCAATCGAAGACAATAACAAAACCCGCACAAAGTGATAGCTACAAGATTCGACAATGCCCTATGCAAACTCTGTGATGCTCGGTGCCGACAAAGCTGAGGGGACAAGTGGTGGGTGAATCAGAGCCTGGAAGAGCCAAAGAATCCTCTGCCAAAGGGTATCCTGGGAGATTGCGATCCGTGATTCGAGATCCATGAGCAACTCGGTGGCCTGGGGCTGCCTCGGCGATGGTTCAATCCTTGGAAAGCATGCAGAGCTTTGCGGGCTCCGAATATTGCTTTGTAGGCCCCGATCATCCAGGAGAGGGGCCGGTGGATTTGGAGGAGGAATGAATGCAGCGGAACAACTTACCGTGCGTATTGAACTCGTACACGTCGTAAACAAGTCGTAGAAGAGCTATCAACCAAATGTCAGCAACCCCAAATCGCAAAAGAGTATGAAAGGAGAGGATCTTGAAGCAGCACAGGATATTTGACCTGCAGTGCACTTGCACTTGAACTTAGAAGTTGGGGTGAATTTCGGCAAGTCACCGAGGTTCTTGCCCTCCTTCCCTGATCAGGCATCCCGCTGCCTGAGGTAGCAGGAATTTTGCTTCTCCCTCGCAGAAGATAATTCAGGCCATCACCCGTATTGTACAGTTTACATCTCGCTTGAAATGTTACTGCCCCCCACCAAAGTATGCGACGCAGGCCATTATTTTGGCGAAAAGGAGATGCAGAGAGGGCACCACTGGGAAAGCGGTATCGGAGAACTTCCAAAACTTACCGTCAGAGAATCGAGTACCGAAAGCACAACGAAGTAAGTCGCTATAATTGGATTGCAAGACCTTCACGCCGAGTCTAATCCTCAAAAGATGAATCTGCCAAACCGAGAACTAGGAAGGAATCGGAAAAGACTAATGTCGAGATCCAAGACTCCGAAAAGTATTCGTACAGATGCGAATCAAGTCTCTAAGACGCCGTCACGCCAGTATAAGCAATGAAATGCTTTCGAGTGATGGAGATGCGAAACGCCAAACGTCGTTCTCACGCGGGGTAATATGCTTTACCAGGAATTCCAAAGGAATGTGGTAAGATAGCTGCAAACGTTCCCGAAATGAGCTGAACCTGTCTTCTTGTTAGTGATATGCTCAAAGGCATTGAGTAATCCCTAGTCCATGTTGGTCCCGGAAGCCTTGGAGTAGCTGATATGGCCGTAGCATCCATGATGTTCCAGAGGTTGGAGGCTTGCGAATCCCGAGCTGTGCGCTACCTCGCCGTTTCTCCCTGGACGAGTATCCCATACCCAGGCCAGGTATCGCTTCAAAAGGCGCTCCCAATACGTATTGACGCGGACCGTCCGCTGAAAGCTTATTCGAAACACCAAACGCCGTACTGCATAGAAGCGAGATTCATCGGACCAGAAATGCTCAGCTTGGGATTACGCACACCTTCCCAACACTCTTAATTGCCAATCAAATCCGGCGGTCGCACGTTGCTTCTCCAACACCAGCATGGCATGTTCTCCGAATCTCCCAATGCTTGTCATTACATTGTGCCAAATGGGTCGCATAGGCAATTGTTCGGTACGTCGAGAGACGAAGCGGTGCCGCTATTGGCACAACTTCTGTCTTTACTCGGCATGCGCAATCGAACAGCATGCTGGTGTAAGACGGCATCGCTTTGGCGAGTGTTGGGAAGGATCATGATTCGTGACGAGGTGCATAGCGAGCTTCGTGTTGAGAAAAGGTAAAGTCTCGCGTCTCGCTGCTGACTGAGACTCATCGGCTGTCATAGTCGAAAATGGTCGATTCGCGGGTTATCGGGAACAGATGGACAAATGCGGCCGGCAGCACCAGAGCGTACTCGCTATATTGGGTGCCTTATTGAATTCGCCAACTCAAAGTAGCTTCAGCAGCCACAATGCTGGTCGTTGTCTCGAAGTTTAATGATGTCGACGTGGGCGCGCGCAAGGTCGGATGAAGCTGATGCCCGGCCCAAAATCCCACAAGCCTCCACCAACCACGAGTACCAACAAAGATGCAGGAAACCGACAAACAAGAAGGGATCAGAAAGAAAGTATACTCACTTTTAGGCGCCAACAAAAACAACAGTAACTGTCACAGCCAATTTTCCGAAACACGCGCAAGGGAAGAGCCGTGAAAACCGTGATGAGGACAAAGATGGATGAGGGGAAACAGAAAGAGAGTCGTGGGATGAGTCGTAATGCGGGAGACGGTAGAAAAAAAGACGAGCTTTTTTTTTCTTAACCTTGCCTTGTTTGGGCCTTGGTCTTGGGAACAATCGGGGGCACGCGGGGACGAGGGTACCGGTAGGGGAAAATTATCGACCAGGGGGTGTGGGCTGCCGTATCCGCTGACAAGGGGATCTTTGGATCTTGGTGTGGGCTTGCTAAGGGTGGTACTGAAACACAGCACTGGACGAATGACGTTGTGAAGTCGCTGGGCGAGTGACGGAGCGGCTGCAGGTGCACGGAATCCAGATGAGATGATGGTAACGGTAGCGTGGACCTGGGCAAGCAGGCGCAGCAACGGACACTCCGTGACACGACAAAGCGTTCAAGACTGATCAGCAATGGCACAAGGGACAACGGCGACGATAATGATAACGACGACGAAGAAATACGGTTGTCTTAGAAGCAGAAGATTTACGCAGCAAGGTCAAATCAATGGAGGGGGGGAGACTCTACGACAACTTAACAAGAGAGGGGAAGGGCCAAAAGAGGGCTTTGGAGAAGTAAACGCACAACATCGAATTACTTTTCCAATGGGAGGAGAGGCAGAAGAGGCTCACCACGAAGTGGTGGGATCCTAAGGAAGGGTGGGCGTGGCTTAGGAAAAGTGTGTGTCGCGATGTGGAGAGTATGGAAGGGAGGAGAACAAGAAGGACAACGACAAAAGCTGTGGGCCATGCCCTAGCTTCCCTCTCTCTTACGCACAGTATCGACATTTTGGTTCGGCAGCTTCTTGATCATCGTGATGCATGCAATTACCGGGCTTGCTACGGCGATAGCGATGGCCCAAGTGTTCTACGAAACGCCGGCAGACGAGCTCGACCTTAAGCACTCCCGTCGAAGACTCGAGGCTGCAATGGCATTGTTGGGGGATCCTGGCTGTTGTTGTTTCGTTGTGATGCTGGTACAGTTTGCAACAGGTACCGTGAACCGAGCGAGTTCAGCCATGTTCAGTGTACCTGTCGCGCTGAAAAGGCTTTGTGTGGCCCTCCGCAACCAGGGCTATCCCTGACGGCGGGCGTGGCGCTATCTCAGTTTCTAGTGCCTAAGCCTCTTAAGGTGATGCAGCGCTGGGCACCGTTTGGATTAGAAGCTGGACAGTGAATAGTGGACGCTGAGCGCTGGGCGCTGGAAGCAGGACGGAGCTGGCGAGATGAACCAGCAACACTACCCCTGCGGGAACAGCCCTGCTGGAAGTGGACCATGAAATCATAGGGCATCTGGTTGAGATCCAAAAGAAGCCCGATCTGGGACCGGCTGCACTGTACGGGCAGAAGTCACGATAGACGACCAACGGGAGCGGCGCGCAGGGAAGTAAAAATGATCGCTATGAATAGCAAGGTCCCTGAGTCGTCGGATGGGCAACGATGGGATACAGTGCAGCGCAAGTCCAGCATGACATTGGAGCATTGCGACTGGCCTTTCAACAGCTGACAGTGAGCGCAATGGCATGGAATGAAGGGAGATGACCCAGTCTCCAGTCAGGCAAAATCGGCCATCGGCTCCGTACCGAGCCTTTGATCTTAGCCGGACGAAGTGCAAACCCGTCACATATGCACGGCGCACCCAGAATGAACGACATTGTCTTAATTTTTCATTTGACTGAATATCTCCGGCTGTCGTGTGTCCAACTCGTTGGTCGAACCGATACAAAAATATTTGCCAGCCCTGGAGTTTAAGATTGCTGTCACAAGAGTCAATCACAGAATCCCTTGCTTGCATCGAGGACAAGCCTCATGGTGTCGAATGTTCGTCATAACGACGTGCTACAAGCGAGTTCAGCATAACATCCGAGACAAATAGTTGCAACATGGTCTCAATGAGCTCTTCGAACCATTGGCAGGAGTACGCAGTTGCAATTTTACTCATGATTTTGACGCATTTCCTTTTTTCGGAACAACTATGCACTATTTACAGAACAGCAAGTGGCTCATTCCCAAGTGCCGAATATCATTTTGAGGCCGAGATGCCCCCAGAGTTGAGGGCTGTATGCAAAGGCTCGGCAGAAACAATGATTAACCTTGCCTTACACAAGTCTTCCCCGTCGTAGTTCTTCCAGTAACAAGAAAGAACGTCGACGCCTTGCAACTTGACTTCGCTTGTCCCTTGTTTTGTACTGATCACAAGCGAGCTAACTGGCTGGACCTGCTTGTTGGTGGTAAGCCCTCTTTTGATGGTGCTAACTCAAAAAGCAGCGTGGCGTCCTACAAACCCCATGCCGAAATGCCCTGTTCCCAGCGAGATCTCGGTCTGATGTCTGATGCTGCGCTAAGGCAAAAGATGGAAGAAACTATCCAAACCGCACCAGGGCTGAACCGACTTCGTGATAGTGTGTTTTTCTCGCTTCACTAACGAGGGAAACCAGGACAATTGGTCTCTTTGCGCACCCGTCTTAATTTGCTGTCGATTTATCGTCATTCGCTCATGTCCTGCATCAACTTCAATCCATACCGAGGCCACCATGGAACCGTCTGTACTGGAGCGTGTCACTGCAGCACGCCGTCGCTATTGCCAACTAGACAGTCAACAAATGGGAGGTTTTTCCAGGCCTCCGAGCACCGTTGCTGGTGGATCGCTTCACGCACGAGAGATTGTTTCTGGCATCCACAATGCGGCATCACTCCTGCAAGACAAAGCATCTTTTAACCTTGACGATGACTGGCAAACCTCCGGGCACTAGTTCGTCCAATGAGATTGATGAGGGCAGTCGTGCAAGACAGTGCATATCGTTCTAGTTATTGACAAACTGGCCTTTCAGTCCCTGCTAGACTACCACTTTTGATAACATCAAAAGAGGACCAACGAACGGTTTTGTTTCAGACAAGGTCGTTGGAATTTTGTCCCTTATCACATATGTTGCTTCGAGAGGCAGCAAGCTCTCGGCGTTATACACATCCTCGGGTTCGCGATTTCTAAGCTTCTGGTTCCTCCCTTTAGCCGCATTCATCAATTGGGACCAGGCCCCTGGTTGCTACTTGCAGATCGTTCAATCCCACCTTGCAACCCTCGTGGAAACCCAGCAGCGGACTGGTGACGCATTGCGGCTTGGAAACCCGCTGGACCTGAATAGTTCTCCGCTAACTGTGTGCTGCAGCTTTCAGGTGGAAAAAAACAAGACTGAATCGCGAGCTGCTCGGCATCGTGGGACTTGTCAGGTTCCTGCACAGTAGAGTACAGTAATTAGCTTAAAGCGGCAGAGAATTCTCATCATCCATGACACAAGACTGGCATCATATCTGACTGGTTTGGTCTCCTCTCTGGCAGCAACGCTGCGATCTCTGGGTTTTTGCGACAGCCCGGCGTGCCAATATCGGTGCGGGGCGTCAAGTCTCCCGTAGCACGCTGCCATCCTTGCTCTGTCCACATTTCGACGTTGGATTCATTTTCTACCAATGGCAATTCGTGCGTTCAAGTTGGCATTTGAGGGCTAAACAAGATCACAATGGAACAGATTCTGCTCTCAATGCCTTCACTGATAACGTTCCCGGATGTCTTTCGGATATGGCATGTTATCTCGCAGCTGGTATGAAGTATTCAGCTGGGCTAGGGACTTCAAATTTCCCAACGCCAGCAACATGATTGGCCAAGAGGAAGAACCTGAACGGAGATCATCGGGCTCGGTGAGTTTAGCCCTCCGTCACACGGCGATGCGTTTTCGGCAGTGGATACTTGGATATCCCGACGTTTCCGGCCGAGCGCCATCGCCGTCTTCAAACTCCGATCCGGCCGGAGCCAGCCAACGGTCGTAGACCACGCCATGTTTTCGAAACAGAGCGGCTTCTTGTGTCGCTGGATTTGTTTCACTTTAACGAGAAAGGTTCTTGTTGTGGATGGAATGGGAAAAGGCCGGTTTTGAGAGGTGTGTGTAACGTTGGGCAACGGTCTTGCTTGGTGGTACAACAGCTTGGCTTTGTCTTTGTCTTTTTGAGTGATGCTGAGGTAAGATAAATAGAACAATTGCGTTGTAATACCTTCTGTTGCGTGATACCGCTTGGTCAATCTCATGATACTTGTCCGTCTGCGTGAGAAGTGTCACCAGTTGGTCGTCTCGTTTCTAGCTTAACTTAACAAAATTATTGTCCTAAATATACTCAAAATCTAGGCCTATTCCGCAGTAAACTTGTCCTCCTCTCTTTTATGAACTTGGAAGATCTTTCACCAAAGTTTCTTATTAGATCGGATATGGTGTCGTGGAGACGTTTGGTCATAAACATGCCTAACTTCAACCCAAATTCGACTAAACAACATCACATGGCTCTTTCTTTCATATTTTGCACCCAACGATTCTATTTCATTGATTTCAAAACTCCCGCCCACAATGATGTCTACTATAGTGCTAAGTCTTAGTTTCAGATCTGTGCCAGACGACTGACGAATTTGGCAAATTTATAAAACTGTGGCGAAGAATCCTGCAAGTTCATAAGATAAGAGGCCAAGTTTGGTATGACATAGGCTAAAACTTTCATAAAACAAGTATGAAATTAGTCTATTCTAGTGTAAACTCGTCATAATTTACCATGATTCCTTGATGATTTCTATTCCATTTCCGTAAGAATGTCCCTAAGCACCCGCTGGACCTCCAAAGACCTCTCCGCCGTCAACGCATTGCTCACCATTCCTTTCAACTGTGCAGCATCAGGGCCGCCTTGTCCAAAAACGCCCCTGGCTTTAGCCTTGAAAAGGGCACCAACAGCCTTTGCCCTCATAACCCTCTGCGTTTCCGTACCAGTATCCACCAAATCGATGTCTAGGCTCATAAGATATGTAAGGGCCACGGCCTGTTCGTCGTTTGCCGCAGTCGAAGGAGCTGTGGCGTCATCCATAAGATCGTGGACGCACTCGTACCAAACCTGTCGTTTGATGGTAGCGAATTTAGGGCTCTCAAGGAAAAGCTTAAGGGCGTTGAGGATCTTAGTCAGTACCGCAAGGGAGTCTTTCTTGATGGTGGTGCGGCTGTATCCGCGAGCAATAGCTTCTAGACCGTTGGAGGCAGTCTTTTCCGTCAATTGCTCCTTGGAACCCTTGTGGTCATCCTTGGAGTCGATATCCATCTTGTCCTCGTCCTTCAACTCCTCGAGGTATGGAGTGACGATTTCCACAATCTCGTCAAATATGTCGAGATCGCCCCCAGTGGCCTTGGCAAACTTCCACAAGCAGGTGAATGCATGCACACGATACTCATCGTTGTTGCGCTTGGCCTCTCGTAAGGCGATCTTCTTCATTTGTGCCGCGACCTTTGAATCTGCTGTCCACAAGCTGCGTCCCTTCTCGACGAACTTCGGGTAGGCATCCAGGAGCTTCTCCTTGCCTGAGAAAGTCTTCAAAGCTAGCGTCTTCTCAAAAACGGGCCAGATCTTGGCAATGTTGGCATCGCTGATCTGGCCGCTGGCGTCGCTCGCGCTTGCAACATCAGATACCATGGCTGCCACGGTGAAGGCTCCGCCGTGTCGAAGCGCCCATTGTGCTGTGTCCAAACACCTTTCCACCAAGGCCACGATCTCTGGGACGTAACGGACGACAGTGCGGCTGCTTCCAGCATGCTGCTCCCATACCTCCTTGAACACCTTGCTGGTATACTCATCTGTATCATGAGAACCCAGGTAGGAGAATGGAAGAAGCCTCGTCTCAAGCGCTGTGAAATGATCGGGCGAGACCTTAGCCAGCGCCACGATCACGTCTGCAGTCTTCTGGCGACGCGACTCTTCCTCTGCTTCAAAGTACATATCGATAAACTTCTTGCAGAATCGAGTCTTGGCCGAATCTGATGCAGCCCTCAGCATGTAGGCGGTAGCACGAGCATATGCCTGGCTGACCTCGTCGTTCTTGTCCATGGTTTGCTTCTCCATCAGTTGTAAAAACTTGTTGCCAACTCCCTTGATGTCATTTGTATGGCGTGTGAACAGTGTCGTCAACACTCGGCTACATCCAATCTTGGTTGGCATGCCGATAGCAGTCTTGATGGTAGCTTCAAGTCGAGGGGCCAATTCAGCCATAACATCGGCGTCGATGAATCGAAGCGAATTCTCGATAGCCTCAGAAATGGGAGATCGGTTTACCATCTGTGATCGAATCTTGTCGATCTGATCTCGGCTGTCTTCTCCAGCTCTCTGGTAATGCCAGTTGATCTGCTCAGGTTCGATAGAGCTCAGTAAGCCAAGGAGCTGGGGAACCATGTCTGGGATGAATGGTCGGAGAGCCTTGCCTCCTTTCTTGGTGAGCTCGATGACGGTAATAGCCGAGAAGGCCTGAACTTCCTTGACAGAGCTTTCGATACCCTTGTCGGAAAGAAGAAAGGGGAGAGCTTCCTTCATCATGGATTGGGCAGCCGATCCATTGGTTCCCTCCTCGAGTTGTCGGACAAGAGTGTTAGACAGAGTCCTGCACAGTTTGAAGGCAGCTTCTCGGACAGAGCCTTTGACATCGTCGAGCACCTTCAACGCCGATGTCCAGATGTCGCGGTAGTGCTTCTCGTATTTGATGAATGGTTGACCTTGAATGAGTTCAGAAATGGCAGCACAGCTTGCTTCTCGCATGCGCCACTCGCGTCCCAAAATACTCTTGAGTAGATCTTCCAGAATGTCGTCGAAGTGGGTACTGAGAACTGCACCAGAGTCTTTGACGAGTGCCTTCCAAATATCATCCATAGATCTCTGAACGTTCTGGTTGGGGTCGAATCGGTAACGGTAGAGCTTGGGGTATAGTTTGGGATCGACTTCCGATTCTGAGAGAATGTTGCTCAACCCGAAGCGGCCGAATGCAGATCGAGTCGACCAAGTTGCAGCGTTCGCAGCAAGTGACATGAACTTGTAGACAAGCCTCTGGTCACCAACTTCATTGGCTAGGTTGACAATGTCCTTATAGGACGTGATGGAACTACCCTCACCAGTCGGCAAAGCGCCTGGTTCGAAAAGTTCCGTCTCTTGGTCCACCTTGAGCTGGGTTCCACTACCTGTAAAGGCAGACACCAAGTCCTTGACAAGGGCACTCTTCAGATCTGCGTCACCACGCTCGTAGACCAAAGACAAACCACGCGAGGCAGTCTCTTGTACAAGTTCGTCGCGTGCGCTGAGGAGTCTCATGAACGAAGCCTGAGTTTCTCGTAGCCTCGATTGCACTTCTTCCAAGTGCGAGCAGTACTGGACAATGCAGAAAAGCCAGATGCCAGATGCTTTGAGGAGCGATGGCTTTGTGGCCTTGCAGTCGGCAAAGATCTTGTTGAGAACAGCAGTAAGGCGTGGACCTCGAGAGCCATTACGCTTTTGAAGGCAGCCACGAGACTCAACATCTAAAGTCAGCTTGACGTAGTCTGACTCCCATCGCGCAAGAGTCGCAGTGATTGCGTCTCCAACAGTAAACTGGACCTCGACTTGCTTGATCTCGTGCAAAGCAAAAAGTTCTTTGAGAATATTGCCAAGGATTCCCTGCGACCAGCCGTCGTCGCTCTCTGCATCATCGCCATTTTCACCGTTTTCGCTGAGACCTGCGGCCAATCTTCCAAGAGCGAGAATCGCCTTCTCATTTCCCTTCTTTGCCGGAGCGACGAGTTTCTTGACGACTGTCTCAAGTGAATGATCGCCGTCACGCTTTGGAATAGCGAGGCCAGCAGTCCACAGCTGGGCAAATGACTCCAGCGCAGCATCGTAGAGAGAAGATGCAACATTTTCTCCTGTGAGAAGGTGCAGCGGGTAATGGATATCCTCGGGTACAGGCTGCCCATAGTAGACGCTGCGTGAGCAGACGTAACCGTATGCCAACAGGCCTCCCTCGGCAGCGTTGAGTTCAGGCCCAACCAGCTTCTCGGCGTTTTCAAATAGCGCACCCAAAGTCTTGCGGCAGTTATCTATTGTTGTAGGATCGTTTGCGAGATGCGACACAAGTATCCCCAAAGCTCGCGCAGTCAGCGACCGGATCTCCTTATTATTTGACTTTATCAACTGGAAGAGACCATCACTAAACTCGGTTAGGAAACCCAGTGCACCGCCAGGGCTGAGTGATGCCACATCAACGAAGCATCGAATGCACTCTTCTGTAATTGGAGAGTCCTTGAGGTAAGCTCCTTCGAGACAAGCCTTCAGATAGAAGACTACGAACCCGCTGTCGATTGTATGTAGATATGCTAGGATCTTCTCTCGTGTCTTGATATCCGTCTTTACACGGGCATCGAGAGTTTGCATCCAATCTGGTTCCACTTCGAAGTCCTTGAGAGCTGTGAGGAACATGATGTGCTTGAGGTATCGTAGGGCAACCGGGAAAGCCGCTATCCGAGGGCCCTCGAAGTTTTCAAATACTGAATGCGACTCGATCAAGGCAGGGAGAGACGCAGTCTCTGTATGGGTGTCTGGGCTGATTGGGGAGCCGAAGAAAGTGGCTGCCATTTCTTTCCAGTCTGGCAAAGCAGGGCTGGCCTCAGCGTGTGCATGATAGGTCCATGGGTCGAGACCTTTGTGGCCTTGCTCAATAACATCGCTTCGTTCATCTTGGTGGGCACCAATGGCCAGAATATCGATCCAGCGGCCAAGGACGTCGGAGAATGCGAGGCATTGGTTAGCCCATTTGACAACGGCATGGCGAGTACTTCGGACAACAGGGGGTTCATCTGGCAGAGACATGTACGTCAGCAGCATCGATTTCAGCTCGTCAGATTCACTGCCTGTAGCTGCTGGGATATTGGTTGTCAGACTAGAAAGGGCTCCGTCAATGTTGACAACCGCGTCAGTCGTGGGGTCTTCTGATAATGACTTGAACAGCCAGCCAGCAAGTTTTAAACGCCTCTCGATAGGCATTTCCGCACTCCTTGCTAGCACTCCAATCGTCTCGTATGCCTTGGATCGAAGCGCAATGTCGTCGTGTGATGTCTTCTCCGGAGCAGGCCAGCCATGACCCTCAATGAAACCACCCATAGTATCAATAAGAGGAACGGCAATGTCGAAGCCTTCCTGCGAGGGTCCGACACGAGCCACCCATGCAAGATACTGAAAAGCGGCAGTATGGAGTTTGGTCTGCTCCAACGCGCTCTTTGGTTGTAAGCTTTGCGCCAAGGCATCCGAAGACTGATCCTGTGTGGAAAAGTTAAGCTTAACCACGGCCATGATATCGTCAGACATGGTTGCCGAGACTGTAGATTTGGAGAGCATGTTCAAAATACGAGTTCGATAGGTGGGTGGCAGAATCGAGTGGGCATGGAATAAGCGCCTGACAAGGGCTTTGTCCTCCATCGACACGGAACTTCTCTTGAGGACTTCCTCAGCCGCTGATACCAGTCTGTTGTCAAAGCTGGATGCGGCATATAGGGCCGGTAGGAACTTTTCTTCGTCTGTGAACGCACCGCTGGCGAGTAGTGCGACAAGTTTGAGCTTTAATTCTGATATTCTCTCAAAGACCTTCTGAGATTCTGGGCTCTCGACGGCGAGCGACTCCAGCTCGGATTTGGTCAGAGTCGGGTTTGCTGTACTCCAGTTTTGGCTTTGTGTTGGAAGTCGCAATCTCAGGAAGATGCTAATGAGGCTGGCGAGGAATTTGGCGTCGGCCTCATCCGACAACCCAATTGCTTCTCGATAGTTGATGTCATCTTTGCTGCCTCTTGGGGGTATCCGGGCATCAAGAAGAAGACGAAGGATGATGTTGAAGAAGGGTCCAGCTCGTGCGACACCCTCGTCTTTAGAAAAGCCGGATAGAGCCTTGGGGATTAGTTCTCTCCTCTCGTAATCATCTAGGCGCTCTATGCTGTGCTGGATCCCTGAGATATCGAGCTGCTTGACTAGTGGGGAGTCGTTGGACTTGTATTGATCAAGGAGGGCTCCGACAGGCAGAATGACCCTGGGTTTGGTCAGTATGATACCTACAGCAGCTAGAAGGTTTATTCTTACTCAGGAGGTTGGATAAACGTTTTTAGTCTCGAAAAGATTTGAACCACCTAGCATCCATATCAGCCCTAGTTCTTGAATCACAGGGTTGATCACTCACTTTGGCCCGTACTTGGGCATGCTCGCTACCAGCTTTCAAAAGCACAGGAGGAAGATATCGCTGCAATAACTCGTGCAACTTCTTCTCCTTATTGGCCACATTGAGGATCTTCAGTTCAACAGTATCAAGCAGCTGTAGTTCCCGATCTTTGGATGACGGGGCTGCCATGTTTGAAGGGGAGGTCGGCGGTCGCTAATCATATGTTAGCAATAGAATTAGTAAAGTTTAGGATAAATCCGAATAGGTATCATTATAAAATACCTAAATATCTTTCTAAGTTTATGATGAGTTTTATCAGGCGGCGCCAAAGGTACTTTTCTATGAGAATGGAGCGTAGGCAGCTCCAAGTGACGAGTTAGCAGCTGAGGCCATCGCCGCAATCTCCAAGTCAACCATATCGTGACGCAGTCGGGATTATGACTAAGCTGACTGGAAGAATCTATCACGTGACACTCACAGCATCTTGCTCTGCATAGATGTGAGGGGTGGGATTAATTTGAAAAACGTAGGTAGTCAAGGCTATGCAGATTACTGTGCAGAGAAAATGAACATAATCTCACATATCATTGCCGTGGCAATCTCCGTAACACAGTTGAGAATAAACACACACCAAACTCACCTACCGACCTAGCTGTTAAGCTTATATAACCCGCCCATGAATTATCAAATTTAGGACATCCTAAGTCTTACCAAGGTGGCGATGATCTGTAATGATACATGCCATGCTTTTCTCAATTTGTAGAGACATGTACGAATGTGAGCGAGATGACTGAGAGGGTCACCATCAAGGCCAGATATCATGTCCAAGTCAGAGACTACGGATTCTTAGGTCTATCTAAATATTAGTGAAGTCTACCTATACCCTTTGTCTCCAAAATATAAAGCAACCTTCCAGACCCTTCTCATGCCCTCCATGCCCTTCTTTTGGAGTTGTTACACGAGATAAAGCTCCGAACGCAGCATCTAGGGTAAGCTTCTCACCAAAGAGTTCCAGGCATTCGCGTCATCGATTTTCCGCCACCGTTGCCGCTGCAATCCCCTGTTCGAGTGCCCCTCCAAGGGAAGGCGCTAAGCTCCACTGGCCAAGTTGCGTCACTGTGGTTGGGTGCCTGTCTTTTGACGTCTGTGCTTCACTTTCACCTTCAACTTTCGCCTTGCACTTCAAAGCTGCCATATCTAACAACATTAAGGCTGCATTTGACACGGCCGCATTATCTCTGAAAGCTTGGCAAAGAGCACCGCTAAACAGTCTTCTCTTTAGCTCACGTCATCTTCTGATAACGAAAGAGTCCCTGGTTAACCCCCGGCACTCTCCCCGCTGTTGTCATAGCGGGGCATCAACTTCGCTACAACTGAATACCTACACCGAACCTTACGATATCACATCAATCGACTACGTGTTCGCCCTCGAGTCTATCTTCAAACTCTTAATACCCTCGATATCCTAGATCCACCGCTATCTAGAAGCTCGAGAATCACCGCCGTATCGGGAGCGTCGCCAACCATGGACGACAACATCCCCACCTTTATGGCCATCACTGGCGCAAGCACCGATGTTGCCCGGAGCTTCCTTGAGATGACCGCGGGTAACTTCGAGCGTGCCATCGAACTATTCTACGAAAACCCCGATCTCGTGTCTGGTGTGGGAGCTGGCCTCTCTTCGACAAACCAACCGGCGGCTGCTTCTGCGCCCGCACCCGCAACAACCCGAGGCAACATTGGTAGACAAGATTCGGAGGGTATTATTCATATCGATAGCGACGATGACCAGGATATGCAACTCGATGACGATAGCGACAACGGAGACAATGATAGAGCTGTTGCTGCTCAGGCGGCTGCTCAGGCTCAAGAGGAAGAGGATATGGCAATGGCTAAGCGCTTGCAGGAGGAGCTTTACCAAGGCAACCAAGGGTCTGGGTCTGGGTCTGGAGGAAATCCGGATGATGTAAGAGCACCCATTGCGCGGACTACTGAGACTTTGGTGGCACCTGGCTGGGGTGGTGGTGGTGAGCATGACGACGGAATGGAGGCTGCCATTCTTGAAGAGCTGAGACAACGGCGGCGGCGAAACCCACGTGAGTGTGACCGAGTACACTAAATGGACTCTACTGACGTTTAAATAGCCAATCGTGCTGGAGGACCGTTCTCACAGCAGATATGGGGCGACCCCGAGCGTCGTCCTGCTCAGCCGGCCGAGAATGGAGCTCATGCGAGACGGCTTGAAGACTTGTTTCGGCCACCCTACGACTTGATGGCGCGAATGTCTTGGGATGAGGCACGTACTCTGGGCAAAGAGGACAAGAAGTGGATCATGGTTAATCTCCAGGACATGAACGACTTCAATTGCCAGGCACTGAACCGCGATATATGGAAGGATAAACACGTTAAGGATTTGATCGCGGAAAACTTTATCTTCTTGCAGTATGACAAGGACTTCCCAGACGCCGAGGAGTTTGTCACCTTCTATTTCCCAAACGAGACCCACCGGAATCCCGACAACTACCCTCATGTCTCCATCATCGACCCCCGAACAGGCGAGCAGGTCAAGGTGTGGAGTGGGCGACCTTTCCCTTCTGCCCAAGACTTTCACGCCGAGGTCGCCGAGTTCCTTGATCGCTACAGTCTTGCAGCCAACAGCAAGAACCCGGTAGCTCAGGCGACGGCACGCAAGCCGCAGAGAGTGGATGTCGATCGTATGACCGAGGATGAAATGCTGGAAATGGCGTTGAAGAATAGCTTGGAAGGTGCTGCTGCGAGCGGAGGTTCTTCGACGCCTAACTTTCACGATCCCGATGCTCTGACAAAAACGCCTGCTTCTGAAGACACCGGTAAGGGCAAGGAACCTGAGGCGCCGGTTGAGCAGAGTCCTTGGGCTCAAATCTCGAGCACGAATCCGCATACGGAGCCAGAGGCCAATCCAACGACTACGACACGTATTCAATTCCGACATCCCACCGGCCGTGTTATCCGTCGGTTCAACCTCGATGACCAAGTTCGCCGGATCTACGAGTGGCTTAAGGCCGAGCCTCTGGAAGGCAAGGATGGAATCGAATTTGAGCTCAAGAAGATGCCAGCTGGTCAGGATCTCATTGAGAATCTGGATGCGACCATTGCAGACACAGGACTGAAGCAGGGGACGGTTATGATCGAGTTCATTGAGGACTAAGCTGGCGACAGCCTTTCCTTGATATAACGATTGATTTTCTCTTTATGCGGGATCACAGCAGGCATTTGCAGATAGATCAGTATCGGAGCCATCGGAGTGAATTGGACTGGCTGCGGCCGGTGGTACAGGCAGGTTCTGAATCTTTGTGAGGCATGGATTGATTTGCAGTTTTACCATGGTGGTAGGATTGGGAGGTTACTATCTTTAGACAGCTGGCTCTTGAGCTCACGTAGTTAAGATGAGAAATGACACTACCTACACAAAAGTGTAAGGAATTATTGATATCCATAGACTTATGTGTGTAAGACTGCAAACCCTCTTTTATGTTTACACACGTGTGACAAACATAATTTCCCGCTAACTGAAGTAATTAAAATGCTCCTCTCTATCATCTTTTAGCTGCAGTGCATGTATGATCGCATCGACCAACTCCAATATGATATCCGAGAACTAATCTCGCCGCTTGGTCCAATCCAATCGTATATAGTCAAAGCATCCATTCCTGCGTTTCACCACGTGCTGGAAAGGGAAAACTGGCCAATTAAGCTATGGGAACCCCTGCAGAAAGCAATATTACAAGCCGTCATACATTTATATCTATCTAACACGTTTCGTATGTCGAGAATTGGGCGTTGTAATAATTGGCCTCGAGATAAGGCCTGTAACTGAGGCTTAGGTCACGGCCGGGCCAGGCCCCAGCTGGAGATCTTGCCCGCCCTCAGGTGCGGGGAGAGAGGGAGGTTTTTAGCGACCCCTCCCCCCCTGCGGGCGGCCACTTACAGGGGCCCAAGGTCGCACCAGGAACGGCCGTGAGCAGATCGATTCAGGTTCGATGCGTGCCATGGATTGATTGGCAAGGAAGACTGAGCGGTTGCTCCTCAACAACCCCCACCTCACCTGCCCTGGCAAACGTAAACAGCAACATTGAGCCAGTCCGAGCCGTTTCATAGTGGGAAGGTGCTAGCTTAGCTCAGGTGTCTGGTGCGTAGGTGCTCTGCCTTTAGCTTGAGGTGCACCTGCTTCTTGTTTTGGCTGCATGTTGATTCTTTCCCTTGCGTAGGCGGGGATTGGCTGCGCTGTGCGACGCTTCGCTTCCATCTCGTTTCTTTTCTCACGTCCGTTCCCCTTCTGTCTGGGCACATCATCATCATCTCCCAATTTTATTTTTCCTCCTTCTTTTTCTTAGCATCACACTCTTTATATCTCCCTCAAGAGGACTCGCCATAGCCGAGATTAGAGGTTACCACGAACACGGTCCAAGACAAGACGACGCCTCTTTTAGTGGTGGGGTTGCTGCTAATCGACACCGCCAAACCACCATATCCCACTTGAAGCCGACTCGATTCGACATCACGCGCTGCTTCGATACACATTATCTTGTGAACTGCCTGGAGTGTTCTTCGATCGATATTTACTCGGTCTTCCCAGCAGTCAACGAACCCTGAGCAACCCCGTTACTTTCGAACGTGGGACAGGCATAACATTGCGACCGAAAAGAAACGGAAACTCGCACGCGAACACAATACACAATGGCGGACCGCGAGCACGATGTTGAGGAGGGAAACGAGGCGCTGGATCCTGAGCTTCTATACTCCAAGGAATACTGCATCGGTTAGTCTGGCATTGTCTTGTGTACTGCGACACAAGCGCTTGTTAGCAGGAAGATAAACATACTGATATTGCGCAGGCGGCGGCAGTTTCGGTAAAGTTTACAAAGGGTACGAACGACAATATCCTACAAGAGTAACCAAGGCTAACCCATGGCACAGAGTTGATAAGCGGACTGGCCAGGCCGTTGCGATCAAAGTCATCGACATAGAGAGTGCCGAAGACGAGGTCGAGGACATTATACAGGAAATCGCTATCCTGTCCGAGCTACAATCCCCTTATGTCACCAAGTACTACGGGTCCTATGCGAAAGGTGCCGAGCTATGGATTGTCATGGAATTCTGCTCGGGTGGAAGCTGCGCCGACTTAATGAAGCCAGGCCTGATCGGAGAGGACTATATCGCTATCATTGTGCGTGAGTTGCTTTTGGGGCTGGATTATCTCCACACAGACAAGAAGTTGCATCGAGATGTCAAGGGTAAGGAATGTCGCATTTACGTCTTGATTGGTGGTTAATTGTCTACAGCTGCCAATGTACTTCTTAGCAGCAATGGGCAGGTCAAGCTCGCCGATTTCGGTGTTTCCGGCCAGCTTTCTGCAACCATGACCAAGAAGAACACTTTTGTCGGTACCCCATTTTGGATGGCTCCGGAGGTCATCAAGCAGTCCGGATACGACCATAAAGCCGACATCTGGTCTCTTGGTATCACAGCTCTCGAATTAGCCAACGGAGAGCCCCCTTATGCTGATATTCACCCCATGAAAGTACTCTTTCTCATCCCTAAGAACCCCCCACCACGGCTCGAAGGCAACTTTACCAAGGCCTTCAAAGATTTTGTTGAGTTATGCCTCCAGCGAGATCCAAAAGAGCGACCGACAGCAAAGGATTTGCTGCGCCACACGTTTATCAGACGGGCAAAGCGAACAACCTATCTGACGGAGCTCATTGAAAGGCATACACGCTGGGCAGCTACGCACAAGGGGGAGGATGATGACAATTGGGATTCAGCTAACAGCGGACGTATCCCTGCAGAGCGTGAGCGAGTCGATGAAGATATGTGGGATTTCGGCACCGTTAGACTCGTTGGCGAGCGTGGAGGCATCGTCAACCGACCGGGCCTCAATGCGTTGGATGAGAACGCGACAAATGCGCGTGCTTCCCGACCTCTAGAAAGCGAAGAAGATTATGGCGAGCGACGACGGGAGGGTAGCCCAACCAAGTCGCGAAATTTTGCCCTTGAACCACTGGAGACTGTCAAGGCACCCAACCCCGGTTCAAGACAATCGAGCCCGCAGCGAAAGGCTGTTCCGCAGCCGCAATACCAGCAGCCACTCCCATCACCTACAAGAATGCTGCCTCAGACTCCTCTGAAGCTACCGTCAAGGGATAGCGCCGAGACTCCTCGACCATTGCGGCCAATGCCAATTGCACCGGTAGAACAGTCTCCAGAGTACGACCGCGAACTTCAAAGTCAATTGCAGCGTGATATAGGCATGCTGAACCTGGGCTATGAGAGCAAAGCAAGCCCAAGCCCAAGCCCTCAAGCTCAACCGCCACAATGGCCATTACCGCCTGCCCCCCCAGCACATCAGACACGACCAACAACCTCTAAGCAGATGAGCCTGCCTGAGATACCACCTTACAGGCCTAACCAAACTGCCCAGCCGCAAAGGGTGCCCTCATTACAACATACTCCTGCATCACAGGTTCATATGCCTCTTCCAGTCCCAGGGGGCGCACAGGGTCCTCGACCCCTTCCTTCAAAGGCTCAATCGCCCAGTCCATCCGAGTTTACTGCTCCGTCATCGTTCCCTACACCTGCACCAGCGAACCCTAACGGTGAGCTAGATGCGTTGAACGATGTAATCTTTCCAGCGCTGGAAGAGGCGCTTAAGCGGCGGCAAATCAACCTTCAACATGTATATAAGCCAGGACAAAACCCTGCTCAGGTAACACCTCAACAGCAACGAGCAGAGGCTGCGCATGAGAAACTGCGAAAGCTGGTTTACAAGCTAGCACATGTCTGCAAAGAAATCGACCACTATGACAAGGCTGAACCAGTTGGAATGGGCCGAGAGGTTGGCAGCTTCCTCGAGGGGCTTCTGGAGGAGATCTTGGTAAGAGTGGAACCCCTGGATGAGGAAGAGGAGGTACAAGGTTAAGACACATGTACATCGTGTGATGAGACTTGTGTTTGAGTAAGCGCGACAGGGTCTTTTCTGGAGTTCTGGTTTGGCATTGTATACGGCATGTTATGAGGATCATGAGCCCCGGCTGGCGGGTTGACGATAAAGGGATGGACTAAGTGACCGGTATGAACGTATAAAGGGGAGGATGACTTGGTTGTGCATGGCTGGTATAGCGCAGATGAGAGTCTCGTTTTGTTCTTGAGATAGAATCCAGCGATGTTTGCTTTGCTTGATTGCGGATACTCCATCATGGTTACGATTTGTTATTGTGAGATTGATAAGGAATAAAGAACAAGGGTCTGGTCGACTTTCAGGCATGAAGCGAAACAACTTACTACGGTTGGGATAATATATAAGCGGAACCAATGGCAAAGTTATAGCCAACCGTCCACTGTATCTTGATAATAGATTCAAGGCATTTTATTTGGAAGACTTTCGTAACTGCGTACTCCATTGTGTAGTAGCAACCAAAATCTTGCAACCTGACACTGCGCCAAGATTTACTTGACCCGCAGGAAAAGCCCCACATGGGGAATAAAGGTTGGCATGTCATGGCAATCATGATGGGTCTGTATCATGGTAAGGAAGCTCGGTAGAGTCAGTATAAGTAGGTCGGCATGAACAAGGGGACTAAACTGATTCAATCGATACCAATATGGGCACATTGACTATTTATTGACTGGCAATGTTGATACTCGATATTGTTATCGTGACGTCGTTTGCATCAAGAGCTCGGCCCAGCCTTTGCAAGCTAAGCCTAAGAGAGCAGTAAAATTTAGCGGCCGAGCCGACTTGACAGACAAACCTACCCCATAAGCTTCCCCTTGTAGACTAAAGCATCGGGCCAGAAGCTCCACTCGTCCAGTGACAGCTCGGAACAAGAGCGCAATCCGAGCGGCGGCCGAAAGAAAAGAGAGAAAAAAAAGTCTCGGTAATGGGAAGCTCGGCCAATGCGACACCAAACCAAGTCAATTCAGGCAGGCAAGGGCCTTTTCTGGCTGGGAACCTTGGGCAACGGAACCTGAACGGAAAGCGGATGGGCCATGCGCGATTTGCACCTTCTTTCTTCTTTAACTCAACTCTGAAAACATCTTCCTTCCTCTCTCCAAAACTTCTCCTTCCCTTTTCTTCTTTCCTCCTCGTGCGCGGTGCCTCGGTTCATTCTTATCTCCCCCTCCTAAGAAACCTCTCCTCTCTACCTTTTTAAGATACCCCCCTCCCGTCATCATGTTGTCTCGAGGCTCTCTTCGATCGGCTCAGGTACGTTGTTGCGGTTGGTGTTTTTGCTTTTCTTTGTCTGTGTCATGATGGTGTTTTGTGTTGCTGTGGTATGTGAGGGGAATGCTTGGAGGCGAATGGCTTGTTTGTGTGGCTGAGAGTGACGGCATACATCATGTCATGATCATCGTCGCGACACAACAACAAGAGAGGGTTGGAGTTTTGCTTGGACGGGATATGACAGCTACACAGAGACCACATTGCGACAATGGCTCGGATTGATTATACGAAAGCATCAAAACTCAATTGAATACCTCACTAACATTCATCCTCTCAGCTGCTGCGCGGCGTCGCCAAGCAACAACCCCAGCTCGCTCGATCCTTCGCCACCGTCCAGTCCGACATCTTCAAGCCCGCCAAGTATGGCGGCAAGTACACCGTCACCCTCATCCCCGGTGATGGTATTGGTACCGAGGTTGCCGAGTCAGTCAAGACTGTTTTCAAGGCCGACAACGTCCCCGTTGAGTGGGAGCAGGTTGAGGTCTCTGGTCTTGAGGGCGCCGGCCGCACTGAGGATGCTTTCCGCGAGTCTGTCGCTTCCCTCAAGCGCAACAAGCTCGGTCTCAAGGGTATCCTTCACACCCCCATCAGCCGATCCGGCCACCAGAGCTTCAACGTCGCCATGCGACAGGAGCTCGACATCTACGCCAGCATCAGCTTGATCAAGAACATCCCCGGTTACCAGACCCGCCACAAGGACGTCGACCTGTGCATCATCCGAGAGAACACCGAGGGTGAGTACTCTGGTCTCGAGCACCAGAGCGTCGACGGTGTCGTCGAGTCCCTCAAGATCATCACCCGCGCCAAGTCTGAGCGTATCGCCAAGTTCGCTTTCTCTTTCGCCCTCGCCAACGGCCGCTCCAAGGTTACTTGCATCCACAAGGCCAACATCATGAAGCTTGCCGACGGTCTCTTCCGCAGCACCTTCCACCAGGTCGCCAAGGACTACCCTACCCTCGAGGTCAACGACATGATTGTCGACAACGCTTCCATGCAGGCTGTCTCTCGCCCTCAGCAGTTCGACGTCATGGTCATGCCCAACCTTTACGGTGGTATCCTGTCCAACATTGGCGCCGCTCTTGTCGGTGGCCCTGGTATCGTCCCTGGTTGCAACATGGGCCGTGAGGTCGCTGTTTTCGAGCCCGGTTGCCGTCACGTCGGTCTCGACATCAAGGGCAAGGACCAGGCCAACCCTACTGCTATGCTCCTGTCCGGCAGCATGCTGCTGCGACACCTCGGCCTTGACGAGCATGCCAACCGCATCTCCAAGGCCACCTACGCTGTCATTGCTGACGGGTAAGTTTTAACATCTCCATCTGTTGCCGCGCAAATACTAACAATCCTACAGCAAGGTCCGAACCCCCGACATGGGCGGCTCCTCCACCACCCACGAGTTCACCAAGGCCATCCTCGACAAGCTCGAGACTGTTTAAATGAAGCATCTTTTGTGATATCCCCCAAAACAAACCATGCGTAATCCCTTTTTATTTTCGTTTGTCGTGCCCGTGCGGTCGCGGGACAATGGACACAAGCGTACACTCTGAGAAGACACCCACCATACCTCAATCGAATATATACCTAGGACGACCCAGGGCTCTGCGGATTTTAGGCGTTCTGAGAGAGGCAGGGGTTGGCGGCGACGTCAGAGGGAGAAAAAAGAATGCAGAGGAAGACGATTGACTAGCAGAGCGAGGAAGATTGTACGTGTAACATGAACTTAGCAGTCTTGAATATATTGTAAAGTCCAAAACTTTCTGAATCGATGTCTCAAGTGACTAGAGGTCGTCGAAAGGCGTTATAGAGGGGCGTTGACATTTTGGCGTACATCGCTGCTATCAGTTGTCTCAGCGCTTATACACGCGCGTTTTCGTAACTTGATGTCTGATGCAAACGGATTTATTATGTTCGGAGCTTGGCGAGCGCGCAAGCTGCGGAAACCGAGCTATCAACCTCGGTTGAAAGTGTACCGAAGGCCCTGGTTTCTAGCTGCGATTGACGAATGGGATTTGAGTAGGTGGGCTTTTGAGTTGATGCCTAAGACTTGCAGCTACCCTACAACAATATGTTCAAAAAGCAATGGAAGTATTGAGAAGTTGTCGGTGGTATGTCCTGCAAAAATCTAACCCAATTCTAGGACTTACCTTTAATTTATATATAAACCTATGATTTCTTGAGCTGAGATGATTGAACTTGTAATAATCTGAGTAAGAGGATGGATGGTTGTACACACTGTTTCGACTGGGAGTACTGGGGATTACTTGCATGATGAAGGGGGGAAACATACGTAGGAGATGCAGTCCAAGTTTGACATATTCTTATCAAACTTTTATTGAACTCTCAAAATGGCTTGCACTTACATAGATGGGCTTGTCTATAAGGCAAATAATCCCCCTTACTGATAGTATTTCTGAAAGTCTCAGTCTCTAGTTCCTTTATTGGAGGCCGGACCTTACCACCTGCGCTTCAAGTCCACGCTAGACAATCGTCAGGATGTGAATTGTAGTCAAAAGAAAAATGTGCATAAACAACCAAAGTTTCAGCCCCAGGCTGTGTCTCCTGACGCGACAGCCCGGACAGCCACTTTCCTAAGGTAAGTGTAAGAAAGGGGCTTATTATGTCTCAGCCAACAGAAGCTTTGAACATTGATGATTGGGAATAAAGGACAATGTTTGCCTAAATATGTCTCATTTATGTCACTGGGCTTGTACTGAATAGTTTAACACTGCTGAGTGGTAGTATCAGGCTGTGGAAGGATTCGCTCTGGTTACTTCTGTCTCTCAAGTGGCTTCAGCCTCTGGCGTAGTCTGGGCAGGGAGACCTCAAAAGTTGAATTGACACCAAAAAATCGTCATATTCTGTCGTAAATGGGGTAGAGTAGGAAGACAGGGACTGGGGGGATAGTGTTCGACGAGACAAAATTAATACTGCGAGACAGATAAGATCTTATGAGCCAAGCCTTCAGCTTCTCTCAATATATTCGCATTTCATCGTTTCACCACCAGTGTATTCCTCAACTCAAAGTATCGAGATGTCGACGATAGGTCTTGCCAGATGGACAATCGGCCTTTTTTCCTTTCTTACAGCTAGCGAAACCATCGAATTTCTCTGGGAGTTTTGTGCCATTTTAATGAAAAAGAGGCATATCAGGAGGTTGCCGCGATATAGCTTTAATCCTCGATGGTCGCGAGAGGCATGGGTCCCTTGGTTGTACCCCAGCTTCACGACCGTGTGCGCAGTCGCGTGGGGAGTTGCCTTGTTCGCGCGAGTCAGGCTCTATCCAAGTTATGATGACAAAGATGGGAAATGCGGAGCCATAGGTGTAGATGGTGATCTTGCTGGCGCTGGAGTTCGCATCGCAACATGGGTCCAAGTAACCGTCCTCCTTCTCACCTCCTGCTTAGGCATGTTTCATCCTGAAGCTACTGGCGCCAAAGAGGTCGGCGCCGGCTTAGTTCTTACACACTTATCACTGAGCATCGCACTGCTGGTCCAGATGAGCCAAAATACACTGACACCAGTGGATGCAGTGGTCGGTTGTATGATTCTTGACGCCCAGAACTTGGCTTTATCAATGCAGCTCACAGCAAAAGAGACACTAGCTGCCAGATGGCAGGTCTATACCGTCGTTGTTACACAAATGCTTGGACTCATTGTTGTTGCTCTTCTCATGTCAAAGCTGCTGGGAAACTCGTTGAACGTAAGCGAGTGTCGCTGTCTCACAGTATACTGGTGGGCGTGGCTTGGGAACTGCTCGTCTTCTCCGAACGACAGGAAAATGTTCTGGTTATATTACACTTTCCGATTTATTTGTTTCCTTCACGTATCCTTCCACTCTACATACAACACCGTCCCGTTTCATGAAGCCGAGCCCAGAGGTGGCCACCAAGAACCTGGCGAAGACTGGAGAGGCGGTCCCGTCCTGGACATTTCATACCAGATATTGAACGAGAGAGGAGACCCAGCCTACTACAGTGAATACCCAGCAACCATATCATCAAGCTATGCTGTGCATGGCGTGTTTGCTATCCTGGCGATGGTTGCTGCCGAGTTGGCACTCAGCAAGTTAGACATCCAACCGACAGCTGCTCCTAGTTCCATCGGTCAGATCATTCCCCTCGTCATTTCTGGGTCTACGGCAATCCGTGCGACTTGGCTCTTCGTCAGGTTGTTCCGCAAGCGAGACGGTTCAGGCTTCATCTGGCCATTTCGCCGACATACCTTCGGGAGACTTTGGCCTATTGAATCGTCAGACGGCGAGGATGAGGCCTGACAAGCTAGTTTGGGGAATAGGAGGAACAAGTTCAATATAGGGAAGCGAATCTGGAAGTTCGGTGTCGTAAAGTAGTGGGCGAAAGCACAGGAAGAAAGGAAATGATGATGAGGACAAGAGAGAAAAAAGGAAATATGATGCAAGACAGTGTTGTCAGATTCCGAGATCATTGGAAAACTTCTATTGGCTTTGAATCTGTACACTTTACGGCCTGGGTTCTAAATTCGCCCTCTTTCAAGAAACGTCTTTGGTACATCAACATAGCGACTCCTCAAGTACTCGCCAATGCCCTTGCCTAGACCATCAATCCGGTCTGAAGAAGCAATACCTCCATTCAAGTTATCCAAGACTCGGCTATACAGTTGTTAGTAACTTGAACACTCATCGAATAGGGGGACTTACAAATGTACAGCGTTAATACCAGGGAACTCAACCCTCTCAACTCTTCGATCTGGGTTTCCTTTGAACCAATCATATCCAAACAATTGCTTGAGCTTTGAGACCGTCAAAAGATTCCTCAACCAAGCATACTCATCATCGTTCCGCACAAAGAAGCCAACGTTGGAGTTATCGCCCTTGTCTCCTGATCGAGCATGCACAACACTCCCCAGGGGTGCCCACTCAGTCGGTCCAAAAGTGAGCATATCAACCGGTCCATGAGTTTCATTCGATGGTCGAACGATAGGATATGTCGCTGTTTTTGTGGGAGGCTCAATGCGTAATGTGGCGCCGGTGCTCATCTCAACACGATGATCGATTGCAGAAACTGGCATAAGCGCAGGGAACATCTCCATGAAAGGCTTAGGCACCATGGTTCTGAAATCAAGGTTCATGTGATACCCTGGATAACTCTGCATGCGAAGAGCATAAATGGGCACCTTGAACTTATCAGCGGCGATATCCTCCTTTCGACGAGCCTGTGCGAAAACTCGTAGAGAGACAGTACCAGCCTGCTGCGACGTCGGGTTCTCTGCAGGTGTACCGTACAATTCGATACTAAGTCGACTGAAGTTGGAGTCTTTGAAAATGTGCGCTAGTTGGGCCTTCATCATGGCTGCTTTCTCGGCCACGTCGAGACCGTTGATGTAGAATGTTGCTTCAGCTTGAAAGCCGCCCTTTGCGGCGATCATGACTTTTGCGGTTGGAGGTGGAGGAAGACCCTTTACGCAAGAGACGGAAACTCGGTTTGGTGACTCTTGTTCGACTCGTACGCCTGATAGATCCGCCACGACATCGGGGTTCAGGTACAAGTGCCCCTGAAGCTCGTAAAGTAATTGTGCCGTGACAGTCTCTTTCGTAACGCGACCACCGCCTTCATCCGTTCGCCCAATTGTGCACCGTCCTTTAGGACCAATCTCAGCAATAGGAAATGCAATATCCACAAGCTCAGGTAGAAAGTCCTTGAAACCAGAGAAATTGGCGCCGACAACGTAAGGGCCACACTCAATCAGATGAGCTGCCAGGAGAGAACCAGCTAACTCCTCGTACTGATCCTCTCGCCAGCCGTGGTACCACGCTGCTGCACCCATGACAGGTGATGCATCGGTGCATCGGCCACAGATGACTATACGTGCGCCGGAGCGAAGAGCTTGGACAATGCCCCAGCAGCCGATATACGCTGTTGCACAACAAGGCGTGAAACCCCACGTATCAAGCGTCTGCTCCGGATGATCCAAATGAGTAATAGGAACATCCCTCCTCTTCTCCCTATCCATAACAACATCCGATACATCATCCCCCAGCACCTTCGCAACAACACACTCCCCATATCCTCTCCGTTCACAAAGGTCTCTGACCTTGCGATACAACGCATCAGTGTTCAAAGCACCAGCATTAGTAACCACACGGATATCTCGCTGCATGATATCATCAAGACACTCGTCAAGCTGCTCATAGAAGCCGTTCTCGTAGCCTAGCTCGGGATCAACTTCTTGCTTGGTGATGGCGTTCCAGGCTATGTTCATCTCGGAGAGCCAGTCGCCTGTGATGACGTTGACGTTGCCAGAGCGTACCATGCGCGCCATGGCGTGTGGGTGGTCGCCTGTTGCGCCGGAGACATTGCCAATGCGGATGGGTGGTCTGTCGAGCATCTCGTCTGTGTTATGTGAAGTGGGTGATGTGAGATGGGATGGGATGAGGGCGTAGAGGGTTATTAAGAGGGATGGTTTGGAGCGAGATGAGTTGCGGCTCTGGTGATGAGCACCTGATTTAACGAGTGGGACGTCGGGATAAAGATATCTGTCGATCACCTCGGATTATTCAGGGTGTTGCGGCTCTCATGACTTATCATAAGGCCGGGTTGATGTGTTGTGGGTTGTCGGCCCCGGCGCCGAAGATGGGTCCCACTTACACGGTTCTCATGTTCTCGGACTCGGCGACCGAGTCCGCCGCCTTCGCTTGCCTTGTGATTATGGGTGCTGCAAACAACCGAGATCCTGTGATTGTTACGTATCATTACTCTTGGAATGATAAGCTGATACTCACCTTCATTCATTGGATTCCTTGAAACGTATGAAATTTAATTATGCCTGAGGTGGGGAGATACAACCTGATGACTGGAGTGTCTGTCAAGATGCCGTTGCGATGGGGCTTCCCAGGAAATGGGACTCTACACATACGAGTATCTCAACTGGGTTGGTATCTAAACGACCTTTACTAACGTGAAAAAGGTGAGTTTAGTACAGTCTCTGCAACTATCATCGCTTTCATTACATACTTGCTCGATTAATCTGACAACTGCGTCGCATACTAATAATACCTGTGGGAATCATCGCCAAGACCAAAGAACCACTCCTGCGACAACTGCGATATCGCATCATTATGAAACTCATCCAACCCGAGACTCTGCAGATCCCCAAAACAATCCCTAAACGTGCTATCAACCGTCATATTTGCCAAATCTGCAGAAAAAGGCACAGCATCAACAGCAGCCGCAACATCCATATTGGCAGTGTTGCTGCTTGGAGTCGATGTCTCGACGACATCTGCTACCACTGCATCGCTCAGTCTATCGAAGAGATCAGAGCAGTTCCGCGCGAGGTCCCATCTTTCCGACACAGCTACAAGAACCTTTGAGCAAGCGCGCGTGTCATTGACGACTTGGTTTATCGTTGGTGTTGTATGCAATCTCGCGCGTCTGGGCTCAGAAGTCGACAGTTGAAGGGCTTGGAAGTGATGTCGTAATGCGAATATGTAAGATAGACCGGCGAGAAAGACCGAGTGCATCGTTATCCACGAGTAATTCAGTTTTCTTGACCGGTGTAAATTCGCGTAGAGACTTATAGCTTCTCGCGCAGAGTCAAAGATATTTTGCAACGCGAGACTATTCATCGAAGCGTCGTTTAGGCAGGGCGATGGACGGAAGAGCATAAGCATGCCGTTGTGATAAAGAAGACGATACCACTCCTCAGAGCGAAAACTCGAGCCACTTGCTGGTGAAGCTGCCGTTGTATCGCTTTTGACAAGTGGAAGATTCGACGTTTCTGTATGCCACTCTTGCAACTCAGTCGCCAGGGCCGTCCGCATTTCCTCGTAACTTATACTTGGAAAGGTAACATGCTTGGCGCTTCGATGTAGTGCATTGATGATCTTGCCGCAGATAAGACGGTAACGAACGATGTGGACAAAGACGGATGTCGCAGCGCGATATTGTGGTGTTCCGTAGGGAGCGGATGAGAGAGGACTATTATCTTGGGGGAGTTGGTCGGATGTTGATGAGGGTGGGAGATCGACGTCGATGTCTTCGAGTTGGATGGCTAAAGGTCGGCCGAGAGCGAGGCTCGTAACGCGGTCTAGAGAGACGAGACTCCAGAAACATCTTCTCTTTGTCTCCATTTCCTCTTCTTTGGCTTTGTGAGTGGAATCGTCTTCGTGCGTTTGGGGTAGGGCGTATGTAGCAGCTCGATGGAGGCCCATTTCTAAACATGTCCGAGCAGCGACGCCGATCAGATGCCATACGCTTGTTGTGGTGTTGCTTGATGTAGTACCCATTCTATACTGGCATACCAGGAGTAAAGCCTGTAGTCTTTCGATGCCATCTCGAGCAAGGACGTCTGCTAATCTTGTCATGGCGCGGTTATAATGCGTCTCAGCATCGTAAACGCCATTCCAGTTAAACTTGTGGACTTGAGCCGTGCCTATCGCGAGAGTCATGTCAACGAAGAAGACATCCACGGGATCCTTCTCACGACCCTCCTCGTACACCGCGTCCAAAGAGCGGTAGAGAGACTTTGTTGAGAGAAAGGGATAGCAGAGATGATCATGGCTGCAGTAAGCCTTGAGGAGCTCTGATGCAAGATTCTTGGGCGGTAAACCAGATCCCCCCTGAGGTGAACTGAGATCCGATATCGAATTCGGTTTCCACCCAGACGCATGAAGCGAAGACGAAGGCTGCGGTCTCGACTGTAATAAATTCGCAAGTAAAAGCCCACTCGTCGAACCAACAAAATGGTGTCCACCACCCGCAATAAGACTCATCTGAATCACCTCCTCCGCAACCTCCCCATCCCCGGGTGGACTCGACCCATTGTTCTGCGTCGTAGCAGGCGTAGCACCGCCCTGAACAACAGGTCCTTCCGACTGACGAAGCTGCGCAGATAAATTCTCGTTATTAGCTTGTAAATCACGAATCCGCCTCTCAAGTTTCTGAATATTCCTCCTTCGTAGCTGATGCTCGCTCACAGCATACTCACACGCCACGTCGGCTCGCTTGCAGGGCCCGCATTGTGGTTGGATCTTGTCGCAGCGGACTTTACGACGGTGGCATCTGTCGCAGGCGTTGGAAGGCATCCCCGGTCTGGTCTGATATTGTGTTTTTCGGGGGCGGCGATGGAGGCCGTCTCGGTGGGTGAGGCCGAGGAGTAGGAGGTGAACAAAAGATGGAGATGAACCCCGCTTGCAAGAAGTTATGGGTCTTCGGTTAGAGGATGCGGAAATGGGTTGGTTGGTCGTTCGTTGGACTAAGCTTAATTGTTACCTTAACCCTGACTCGTGGGGTTGGGATGGGGATGGATTGGATAAACTGCGACCCTGGGTCTGGACACTGGCATGAATGTATCTGAGTACTATGCTGTATTTCTGTTGCAAACAAACCAATCTAGTCTTCGTAGACAAAGTTCCTACTATTCAATTGACTGACTCAATTCCTCTGCCGGATAACATTAACCTCCATCTCCAACGGCGTCAATCTTGTCTAGATAGTCAATATTTTCCACCACCACCATCTCCAGTGGCGTCTTGGCATACACCATTCGGCGTGCGGCCCCGTCGCCGAGACCGGGGGTCATTCAACACCGTTCGTTGGTGATCCCCTCAACAATCCCCGCTCCATGGACCATGTCCCCGGATCTGGTTCTCCATGTTGGAATCTGGGGTAGTTTTGCGGGGAAACAATCAGGATTGGAAATCAAGTCAAATACCGCAGCCTCCCCCTGCCTCAAGTGAAGAAGAAACCAACCATCCTTCAACTTCATCTTCAAGTTACGTTGAGCTTGGTCACTACTAGTCATGATTGCACACCAAGACCAGAAGCCCGTCGGGGGTATCGAGTCCCTTGATGCTGAGAAGCAGAATGCGGCTCACCAGGAGTATTCTGCTGAGGTCCTTGATAAGAAGGGCAATGGTGATTACTCTGGAGCTACGGCAAAGACTGATCCTGAGGAGATTAAGTTGGTCAAAAAGCTCGATAGATGGATCATGGTAAGTCTTTACGTCCCTACTTCAATTCATCTTCTAACCATGGTAAGCCCACCCTTTGGCTCATGTACTGGCTCAACTACCTCGATCGCAACGCCATCACCCTCGCCCGCCTGAATGGCTTCGAGGAAGATCTCAACCTGAAAGGATCACAATACAATACCGCCGTGTCCATCCTGTTCGTCGGTTACGTCCTAGGTCAAATTCCCAGTAACATGATCATCACCCGCGTTCGACCATCCTGGTACATGGGCGGTTTCATGATGGCCTGGGCTGTCGTCAGTGCCCTCACCGCCGTGGCGAAGAACTTCACCGGCGCTCTTCTTACGCGCTTCTTCCTCGGTATCGTCGAGGCTCCTTACTATCCTGGTGCCTTATACATGTTGTCGACTTTTTACACCCGCAAGGAGTTGGCTACGCGTATTAGTATCTTGTACTCTGGCAACGTCCTCGCTTCGGCTTTCGCAGGTTTGATTGCTGCAGGTGTCTTCGAGGGCATGGATGGAGCCGCAGGTATCAAGGGCTGGAGGTGGCTTTTTATCCTCCAGGGAGCCGTTACTGTCGTCGTCGCTATCGTAGCATGCTTCACCCTCCCCGACGAGCCTCTGACTACACGATGGCTCACCCCCGAACAGCGCCAACTCGCCCACGATCGCGTCCTTCGAGATACAGTCGGCCAGAAGGGCAACGGAAACCCTTGGAGCGGTCTACGCGAAGCTATTGTCGACCCCAGAGTCTGGGTATTCATCGTCCTGCAACACCTCCACTTGGCAACCAACGGCTTCAAGAACTTCTTCCCTACCATTGTCAACACACTGGGCTTCAACACCACCATCACTCTGGTCTTGACATGTCCCCCATTCTTGATCGCAGGTGCCATTTCCATTCTTTGGGCGCGCTCTTCGGGTCACTTTAATGAGAGTACTTGGCATATCACCATCTCCAAGATCGTTGCAACCTTCGGATTCGTCCTGGCTTGTTCCACTATGAACGTTGGAGCTCGATACTTTGCCATGTGCGTCTTTACTATCGGTACTTATGGAGTCAACTCCATTCTTCTGGCATGGGTTGGAAATACTTGTGGTCAGACAAAGGAGAAGAAAGCATCTGCTCTCGCTCTCGCCAACGTCAGTGCGACACTCAGTCTGATCTGGACTCCTGTAAGTTCGCATTCATTCCTCTGCGATTATTGAGCAATTACTAACTTTTGTAGTACCTCTGGCCTTCTTCGGACGCACCTCGATATGTACTTCCGCTTTCTAGCAGTGCAGGCTTTGCTGTCGCGTGTATCGCTGGAGTCTGGCTAATGAGGTGGATGTTGGTGAGGGAGAACAGGAAGATCAGGCAGACGGATTCTGAAGCTACCCTGTTCTATGCTTATTAAGAAACTTACTCAGTAGTTGGGGGCACTAAGGTTGAAACCAAGTCTAAATATTATTTTTGCAGAATTCGACTGTTTCGTATCATCATTGTTCGCTGACCGTGAAAGTTCAGTCAGTCCGCTTGTCCTTTAGGATACTCTCATCATGATTTTTATAAATTTTATGCCATAAACTAGTCTAAATATTAGGCTGTTTATCAAATATGTCCTTATTTTTTACAAATTGTGAGGAACTTTAAACGAAAGGTTATCGCAATCCCGTCTTGAGTCCCCCCATCACTTACTGGCTACAACGACTGCGGCGAGCAGGCCTAGTGAAATTCCTTTCACTTTGTTGGATTTATTTCTGCCAAGTTTGTGTGTTCTTGGGCAAGAGTGCAATTGTAATTCTGGCCGTCCTTAAGATGAATAAACCTTCGTGGGTAGTTTGGTGCTGCAGGCTGTTATCGAAGGTTTTCTAGAACTCAAACTCCATACATAAGAATAACAATACTGCAGCTTCATGAGTCACCGACTTTTAATTTTTGTTGCAATATATAAGAGCCTCATCCTCTTGTGATTATCCCATAAGCGTTGAAGCCAACCCCCTTGATAAACAAAGGTCACGACAAATGCACCTACTCCCGTCATTGCTTCACAAGTCAGTTCACACAAAGTCGACCCAGTCAATATGGCGCCTACCGATACATCACCTAGCACGAGACGCTATTTGCAGCTCTTCAATCCTATCCCGGAATCATGTAACACCTTTCCGTTATTCTCACACTTCCCTGTTGAAATTCGCTGGCTCGTGTGGGAGCAAGAACTCAGTCACGAGCGAATGATTGACATCGAGTTACAGCCGGTTGATTGCGCCAACGAAACGAAAGATCTTTGCAATTATGAAATCGTCTCAGATCAGCGCTGGAAAATAAGCAAACTCTTTCGAACCACTTCTGAGTCACGACGTGTTGCTCTGGCCTTTTATCGCGTTCAACTACCCTGCTGGTGGCACAGCTCGGGGCGAGAGGGGTGTATGGTTAATGGGACTCTCTATATTTGCCCTGAGCTTGATACTCTTATGCTCAATTGTCTGGAAGTTTTTGAATACTTTGCTTATGACCTCTGGGTCAGCGACCCCCGTCGCGTCGGCCTTATCAATCTAGCCTTGGAAGTCAAATCACCTCGGAATGCCTACATGACACCCAATACCCAAGGACGCGATACGTCTCGCGTAAGGGAAGCTTTATTGCGGATTAAGCGCCTTACTATTATGACCACGTCGTGTACACACAAGTATTGGGGTGGCTTGGAGGGTGACCGAAATGTCAAGAGCTTCCAAAAAGATTGTATTCCGCCCGTTCGAGGGGGTGTTCTTGGCTTTCAACGGCTGTCGTGCGATCCTCGACTGAATAGGAAAGCTCTGAAGGCAATATACATGGGCAACTGGGATCCACGAGATTTGTTCCATCGATGGTTCAGATTTCTTGCACTGTTGGGGGTGCAGCATAGCCACGAGGTTGACTATCGTGTTGGGGTTTGTCGTAAGGGATTCGGAAGCCGTCAAGTGTCTGATTGTGATAGCGCTGTTGAATGGCTCTGGGAGGAACATGAGGAATTCAAAAAGCAGCTAAAGCGGTTGAAGGGACCGCCATCATGCGCAGACCAATATGGTGATAACATCGCAAAGCATCTGGGAGAATCTCCTCAGCCAGTAATAGGTTTCTGGCTATTCCCCATGGAGAGCCTTGGACCTTTACCTGACGTCAATGAGGTCCATGACCCTGAATCACCCCCCTTTTTTCGAAAGGAGACATTTAACATGTCGAAACACAAGCCGGAGTTGTGTTTAGCAAACATATATTAGTTGTCGTCTCATACTGATCCTCGGCCTGTTTTCCTTTAGCAATGCCTATTGTATTGCAACGCAGCCCTCAGTCGGTACACTCTTCAGAGCGTTGTAAGCGTATCAGGATGTGTAACCTAGGGCAGCACTGCAGACATGCCGAACTTGAGCGACCTTGCTGTGTAGTCCATTCATGAGACTGCCGCTTTATAAAGGTCTCATCATATGCTTATAATGAACTTGTCCTGTTGGGGGGGGGGGGGGGGGGGGGGATAAGGGAGATCAGGCAGATAGACTCTAAAGCTACCAATTTTATCAGAAATATTTACCTTTACAATTCAGTGAATGGGAAGTGTCAGTTACTCATCTCAATCGTCTGAAAGTTTCGATTACAATCTCAACAGGCCTGGCTACTACTCTGCTATCCTAAAGTTATCTTTATTCCACATTCGACTTATTTTTCCTAAACCTGTCTAGAACATAGGTTACTTCAAAGTAAACTTGTCATTTCATTTTATAAAGTCTTGAAAACACACTACAGACAGCCAAATTCTTACACAACTCATTCATGTATCATCACAGAGAGTGGAATCCCTCAGTTTATAAAGGCCCCGGTCCAAAATTTTGCCAACTAGTATTTTTCCTCCCGAAACCCGACGATCTGTGCCCGTCCCCATCGATAGTATGCAGCACACTTCGGGTCATGCGAGCAGGGCAGTTATGCTTTACCGCAATCCTCATGAGCACACCAGTAAACGCGTCCGTCGCTCTTTAGACTGTTGTTCTCCGCAGCGGTCTCTAGGCATATGTGCGACTCTTCTAAGCATGTGGGGTTGTCGCAAAGATGGGAAATATGCTGGACTGGTTCCTCGTGTAAACCACGAGGCCATATCATCAATTCGTGCGTGAGACCAAACTTGCTGGCATCATCGGCAGACACCTAGATGTAGGCGGTGAACTTGGTGGGGGCCTTTGTCGATAACAGACAGAGCCCATGTTTGCAGCGAACCGCTGCACGTTTCTGGAAATACCACAATCGGCACAGAACTACACGCGCGTCATATAATACTCAAGATTGACGTTAGCAGCCGTTGTCTATCGAAGCGTGTCGTGGGATATTAAGTAGCTGCATATACACGATTGCCATTAGCAGCCAATGTATGTCAAAATGGTTCTTCGGCACCATGTCATGAGATACCTCAGATCCCACGTGAGATTCGAGATTCTGTGCTAAATGTAGTCTGATACCCTCAAACACCCACCAGGTTCATCTTTAGCCTCATCGTCATCTTTAGCTACAACCTCCTTGACGGACTCGATAGGCTGTTGATGAGGCCCTGAAATGCCCCATTATCCCCCTCTTCGTCAGCGTGTGCGAGAAAACGGTCGTTGTAGTTAGACTCCTGAACAGAATGGTGCCAGTCGCTGCGGTTCTGAGTGCGAGTGGCTAGACCACTCAAAGTCTATGGGTGCCAGAACCAATGCCGTACTTGATCCATAGTACATGGATATTGTTCACTGACCCAGACTGCCGATGCTTGTCTGGTTCACATAGTATACAAAACACGTTTAATGTTTAGTGATTATCTATTGTTGATTTATAACACCTACAGGCCGGTTGCGCTTAGATGTCAGTATATGCTTGATAAGCACAGCTCCGGCTTGTGCTGTGACATGTCCAAGACCCTTGATTTCGGGAAGTCCTCTCGTTCATTGGCCTCGTCGACATCAGGCAAAGGCCCCAGGCTCTCCAGTCGAAACAGCCAGAACCCTATTGCTGGCCGAGGTGATAAGTTAAACTCCCCGACGACTTGGTACCGACTTCCGTGGTCCTTCAGGATCTGGGCTCGTCTCTTCCACTGGTCTTCACTTCTCCCGAGCCATTCGTGAACCCCTTGTTGGTCCATTAGTCCATGTGATTCAGTCCAATAACCATGACAGAGAGCATAACGATAGTCAACCTCATGGTCATACTCTACTTGCAACTCTTTGAGAAACTTGAACCACCAATGAAAATCCTTGCGTGGATCAGTTCGGTCCAGGTAAAACTCCCTTAGGTCCTCATCTCCTAATCTGGGATCTGATGCCAGTCGGTCAAATGTTGGAACAGCGGCCAGGATTGGGACGGTCCGGTTCATCTCGAAGTCCCCGGTGGCAGAATTCCTGCAGACACGCCCAGCAAATTGCTCAAATATGACCACGCGCTCGAGCCTGGCCATAGATTGTCGTATATGAGGTCCTTTGACATCAGGCTTTTTGGATTCCTCGTTCCAAAAGGCTGGTGATAGGCATAGGTTCACGAGACCTATACGGCGGGGATCGGCCATCCAGACATCATGCGCAAACTTGTCAAGATTCTCCCACGACCGAAGGCATATCGTATCTAGCTCGGGACAAAGATAGAGGACTCCCACTCGCTGATGATGCGGGGCAAACGTGTAGCCGCAGGGTAGATGAACACGATAGAAAGCCAAGGCGACACGTCGTGATTCCGAAGTGACGCGGAAAAGTTTGCTTATCGCCAGTCGCTCGCTCAAGTAGATACAATAGCCTTGACCTGTTGTGTTCTTTAAACTTGTCGCTGTTGTCGCCAGTGAAACATGGAGGATACGCTCGTGGCTAAGTGCCTTCTCCCATATGAGCCAACGAGTATCACCAGGGAGTTCGGTAAATAAGGGAAAGGTCTTTGTCGACGAAGGCACCGAATTTATGATCTGTAAGTGAGCCTCCACGGCACATGGCATGTCATTGGGCGCCATATTGATTGAGCCTCGTTCGTGTGAACTTGTTTCTGAAGAAAAGAAGATGGGAGTTGTCCAAGACTTGTGTTTGCTTTGACAAGCAGAGAACTGGCTTTTATGAGAGCAAGAGAACTCAAAATCTGTGACTCAGTTCTGCTTGCATATTGCTCACGCATTGAAGGTTTAAGTCCTACGAAACCTTCTGCAAGGGGAACTAGGGGCGATCTCGACATGTTTAATGAGATCGTGTTATGGCCTACCTTCAGGAGCTAAAGGACGAGGATATGATAAGACGGAAATCACTTCCAAGGATGACTCCAAGGGTTCCAAGGAGTAATTGACGGAAAAGACTGCCTCAAGGCGTAGAGGTAATTGCTCGTGGATATAGCCAGCTCAACAAGCCATGGAAGCCTGTTCGCTCAGCGAAACTCAACACCACAGTTACACCGCATGGATGTGGTCGTCTCACTCAACCATGCTCGCATGAATCCCACAACAAACCTTGAGATGGGCTTTCATAAACTTGGAATATTTCTGGGGAACTTACATGGCCTCGTCAAAGCTTGTCAAGTGTTCGGTTTGCAGCTGATGTTCCATCTTAACTTTTTATAGGAAATTGTTACACGAGCTGGTTGAGCTAAAAGGCTAAAAAAGTCACACGTAGTGATCACTCCAGTGTAACTGAGCCATCTATCATGAATCAATAATGCTATCAGGTTTTAGGAAATAGTCGCAAGTCATGCGTAAGGTAGAAGTAAAAGCCGACCAAACTGGCCAGCGGAGTCGCTCATTTGTTCCCTCCAAACCAAGAAGCCTGTACGCCAAAGTGCCCAATAGCCTCTCAAACGCCTTCGTAAACATTTGCTAGAGTCCCTCAATATCCATCAAATCTTGCTGTTCCCTCTCGAAGATGGATGTTTCCCACCCCAGCCACTTGTGGCTATAGCACCTCAGCAGTGCATGTCTCAAACAACCCATTCCATCCAGTATGCACGAATGATCGACAAGCTGCAGTAGCTCGACTGCCAAACCCCAAAGCGTCAAAGCTACTCGTCGATAAAACGTCCAACGTCGGATCATCCGCTCAAGCGACAACCGCCTCATCAGCTATTGGCCAACGTATCGCGCGGCGTCACGCCCATAGCTTGGCGCAGCGAAGGTGTTAACGAATCTGTCGAGTCCCGTTGCGATCTGCCCCAATTTCCCTCGGCTTTTCGGTCCTGCGATCTCTCGTACGTCGGCGGCGGTGCTCGCGGCATTTGCGCAGGCTTCTGTTTCGCGGGCGCGATGCCGTAGTCGTCAAGTTCTTGATGGTCTTTGGGGTCTTCGAGGGCGTCGAGGCGCTTGCGGCGACGGTGCAGCATATAGAGGAACGCTAGAATGCAAAGGACTACAATGGTACTGCGGGTGGAGGTCAGCCAAGCTTTTTGGTTAGTAATGAAATGAAGGTAAATTTACCTAGCGATGAGGAGAACGACTAGAATCTCTCCAGTGTCCAGGCCGGGCTTTTCGCACGTATTTGATTGCTGGTCGTTGCGGCATGTTTCTGTTTCCTTGGCTTCCCGGGGAAGGACTCGCGTGAGGTCCCATTTTCCAGCGCCAGAGGGGAGGGCGCCAATGTCCCGGTCGAGAGTCATGATAAGAGTAGAATGATGAGAATTAGTTAATAGTGGAATTAAAAATTCAGGCCGATGGATTCTGTGTAACAACAGCCAAGAGCCAAGATTGAGAAATAACGGAGCGAAACTGGGAAGAGGAAAGGGTCGCTATCAAGGGCAGGAAGCATTCATTAAAAGCCACCATCAATAACGGGCAATGACATGCCTTTTCTTCCCTAGTCCCGGGCAGCTTGACAGCCCGGAACTCCATGTTTCAGAGCTTAGCCCCCCTTTGTTAAGCTTGTTGTGGTCAATGAGATCCTGGTAGACCAGGGGTCCCAGGGCGAATCTCGTGACGGGTGCAGCAGCGAGATTGAACCCTCTGAATTTTGAGGCTGTGACGGTGAAATACGAGATCTAGACTATTCTTTCAGGGGTCTCCGTCAGGTCATAGTACGCGTACCTGCGTCTAGAAGCTTGATAGTTCCAGGGTTGAGATATTCTACATTCTCTAGCGCATGTGAAATGTTTTGATGCTCTAATGCTTAAATCCTTTTGCATAATGAAACGACCGCGCGAACAGGCCAAGCTGAAACTGGCCATTCCATATCTCAAACAAATGCAATCTATTCAAATATCAATTCTCTTCCTTCGCAGCCGTGTTTGTTCATGTCAATGCCCCCTTATTGTGGGGTGATGCTCATTAATTAAACCAAGTGGACATGATCCCTGCCAATCCGTGGACCGGGTCAGCTTCCGAATCATGAGCTTGCTGAACGTCAATCCCCAGATTAAGGGTAACGTGACCGGGATACTGGCGATCACGCAGCGTTTTAACTTGTGGAAAAGAATAATGCCCAGACAGTCGATCGGGGTTGAGTGTGCTTGGCTATAGGTGTAGAGGCGATTAGCGGGAGATGAAAGGATAGACGTTGCCAAGCTCCCGCTGTCAAGGTGAGAGGCGCATGGCTGGCATGGATTGCCACTGGGTTCAGAATTTGTGGCATCCAATTTGAAGGTAGTCAGGGCGGCTAAAGTATAGCCTATCTTATATAGCATATTGATCCCGATGATAATGAATTCCTTCAAGGCTTTTCACATGCAGGAAAATCCGATGGGTTTTGTGAAGTAAAGAAGACTCTTCCTACAGCAAACACTGTCGCTTACAGCCCAACCCGTAAACCGGCTACGCGGAAGAGATATTTGCTCAGGTTCGCTGATCGCTGACCAAACGGTAAGACCTAAGCATGTAAACTTTGTGATAGCATCTTACACAATTTCTAGAAATTTCCTTTTTCTCGAGATCCAAGGGGCATAAAGAGGGTTGATTGTTGTTAAGAAGCCTCATGGCAGCATGCAGAGTAAAGATGCAATCCGACAATCGCATCAGTACAAGGAGCCAAGAACAAACAAGACTACAGGCTAAACTCATTAACCACCAAAAAGTATCATCGTAGCTCGCGTAAATACTACAAGTTCAATTCATCGACTTTAGTCAAACTAACTTCCTGCACGATGGAACAACTTTAGGCCGACTCCTCCTCTCACAATGACATAATTATCAGTTGGTTGCCAAGCTCTCGTCAGACGATGGATCTTGAAGCTATCTCCGCTTTCACTCAACTGAGGGAATAACTGATATACGCCCATATACAAATATCATCATGTCATACTCTTTGACCCAACAGCTCCTCGCGTCAGATGAGCAGGGCTACAAGAAAGCCACCCAGTCTGAGTTCCTCCGCTTGGCAGGTGAAGGCAAAGCTTCAAAGGAGCTCCTTGGTCGCTGGCTCGCGAATGATCGTCTTTACATTCACAGTTACTGCCGCGGTCTCGGCCGTCTGCTGAGCTTCCTCCGATATCCCAACACTGTTCAGCGCGGGGTTGACCCTGGAGCTACGACTCAGCTTCTGGACTGGATTGTCGGCGCTCTGGTTAATATACGTCGAGAGGAAAAGTTCTTTATCGACACTGCGGGTGACTACGGCATCGACATCAACCTCAAGACCGACGAGGATGACAATGTGGCTCCGAGTACTAAGCTCGAGGGCCTTCGACGCTGGGAGGCGCTCTTCGCTTCAGTAACAGCCAACGAAAAGGATGTGCTTCCCTGGCTTGAAGCTGCGGTGATTTACTGGGGAACTGAAAAGTGTTATTTGGATGCCTGGTCGTGGGCAAAGAGCAAGCTTTCGGAGGGTGAGGATGGTAGTAAGGATGCTGATGGTGGTGCTGTGAGGAAGGAGTTTATCAACAACTGGACTTGCAAGGAGTTTGTCGAGTTTGTCGATGAGCTAGGACGTATCATTGACGATGCTGTTGCAAAGATTGTCGAGGAGAAGGGTGAGGATGTTAAGGAGCAGCTGTTTAAGAGGGTTAAAGGAAAGTGGGAGGATGTTTTGGAGGCTGAAGAGGCTTTCTGGCCCACTGTCTAAGCAGATAGTCAGTCCAACTCATGGCAAATCAACCATGCTTAGGTCAATGCTGTTATGGTCATCTGGTTTGGAGGTGGGTATAGCACAACCTCGGAAACGGTGATATTAGAGCAACAAACTTCAAAAGGGTATCCGTATCAAATTGAAAAGGTCTAGATTGAATGAATTTTCCACCACCAACGCCGTACAATGCAAATAACCGCGTTTCATCACGTCGTGGCTTAAAACTGAATTCGTCGCTTTCGTCCCGTGTACTTGGACGTCGCCTTGACAATCTTTCCCTTGCGCTCCATCTGCTCCTTTTTCTTGACGATCCACGCCTTGCTGCCCTTTGCCACGTTCGGGTTGTTGCTCTTGATCGACCTTCTCGCATCCTCGACATCGACACCGTCCATACCCTCCACAACACCTGTGATGTCGCTCTTACCTGAGAGATCGCCACCTCCGACGGTGAGAACGAGGTACAGCTTTTGGTTCTTGGTGCCGGGGTCATCTTCGAGAAGACCAGCGCCGAAACCTGCTTTCACGGCGGCTTGGGTGATCATGTTTCGTTGCTGATCGTTCTTGGGGTAGAATTGGCAGACGGCGCGACCGCCGCGCTTGAGAGAGGCGTAGAGACCGTTGAAGAATCGGTTTAGACGGCCGGCGGGTGAGGTGTCGCTCGTCTCGGCACTGCAGAGCCATTGGATAGCAGAGATGCTGATAGCTGCGTCGAAAGTTCCTGCTCGGAAGGGAACGCCCTGACCAATATCTGCCAGCATAAGGTCGCCCTCTACATCCCTCTGCAGCGCAATATCCAACATTGATGGTGAGACGTCCATTCCAATCCAGGTGTGAGGACCGCCCTCCTCGGGCTCGACAGAGGAGAGGATTTCGCCGGAGAGACCGCTACCGCAACCGACATCGAGAATGAAAGATGGTGACTTAAGATCGAGAAGCTCCAGGGCTCGTCTCGTCATAGACGCTTGAATGTTCTGGATTCTGGAACTCGTCGTGTACTTTCGCGCTTCAGTATCGTCATAGTGGACGTCGGCCGCACTGGTTCTGTGAGCTTGAGGGGCATCATGGCGGGGTTGTGGTGACATACAGGGTATCCTCGGGACGAGACATGGTGTTGGTGTTGAATGGAAGGTGCTTCTATATCGTATTGGCTCGTAAATTATCTCAAGAACAATTTAGTTAACAGGAATGGATCACGAAGCCTGAAGCTGCACCTATCACCGGTTTCTTGGTGTTGAGCAAACATTTTTTGGTGGCTATCGATAAGCTGCATTTCGTGGTGGGGTCACCCGGGGCGGATATACATCAACTCCGATGCAAGGTAAAATTAGCGAATCGTTTTGCCAAAACGTGTCCCCTTGCTTGCCTCCTTTCTGAAACCTGCTGCACACATAAACTCTCTACGTACCTCCCGTTTGGAACTCTCCTCCAACATGTGAGCTCCAGCTTTATCTTTGCTTGCGACACTCTACAACGCAACGCAATCATGTGGATTTTACCTCTTGTTGGCTACGTAGGAACCCTAATGGGTTTCTGCTTTTTGACTCTTGCTATTGCCTCGGGTCTTTATTACCTGTCGGAGCTGGTTGAAGAGCATAGCGTCATCGCGAAGCGATTCTTGACGCGTCTGATCTACAGCGTCATTGGCATTCAGACGATACTTTGGCTGGTTGATGGTTTGCCTTTTTGGCCTACCATCTTGACTATTGTCTCCCATGTCATTTACTTGGGCAACATGAGACGCTTCCCTTTTGTGAAGCTCTCTGACCCACTGTTCCTGGCGTCGTGTGGTAGGTTCTCCTCGCTATCTGTCGTCGAGCTATACTAACGCGCGATAGTCCTTGTTCTGGTCAATCACTACGTTTGGTTCCGACACTTTTCCGACACGCAGACGCGCGCCTACCAGCGCACCTCGTTCTACGACAAGGCCGACGTGCCAAGCTTTGCGCAGATCGCGTCGTACTTTGGTCTTTGTGTCTGGCTCGTTCCCTTTGCGCTCTTCGTCAGTCTTTCTGCTGGCGACAACGTGCTTCCCACTATGGGCACCGAATCCGTCCATGGTTTGGATGGGAAGACCAAGCCTCAGGGCATGATCAAGGCTCTTGTTGATCAAATTCGTGGGGCTATCGGACAGATCTTCGGATCCAGTACGTCGCCAGGACTTGCCCGGCCGTAAAGGTCGCGCATGTCTGGACCGAAGCACAGTTCTGTGAAGACAGTTGGCGTGGGGCAAGACGGACTGAAATGCCCGTTTCATCTACATCAGCAAGCCGATGCTGAGTAAGTTGCCATTTTATTACGTATCTACCCCCTCGCATATGATGACCCAAAAACTTCACGCTAGATTGTATTTGACAAGAACACTTGTATGATTCTATTTTAGTTTCCTGATACTCCCTGACATTCTCCTTGTGCCTGCATATCTTTGGCTGGACGGAAAGCTGACTATTATATAAAGGAGCAAGACCATCTTCAACAAGAAAGGATTGCTTATATACCGTCCTATGTATCACTAGGCCCACTGAGCACCAATGCCATTGTATCGGGTATACATGTTTGTGATTGGTTGGAACGTTTGCGCTCTGGGGATTTGGCTGAGTCTCAAACATGTCGGCTCTCAGAGGCTCCGGAGGGTATCGACGACTGGCAAGGGTATGATCGAAGAAGAAGAAGAAGAAGAAGACATCGTACGAAAAAGCATGAATCTATCTACCCCGTCAGCTTTGGTATGGGCTCGGGCATGCCTCGAGGTCAACAGTACCTTTGTACCACAACATATATCCACGATGTGATCAAACAGGGACGGTCTACTGGACGCTACCCTGAGTGGCAGGGTTGTGCGAGGGAGAATTGCCGGAGCCAGTGTTGGACCTGTTGTCCGCGGTAGAAGTAGCAACCGATGCAATGTTATGCCACGGCGTATCCTTCTGATCTTCTCGCAACCAAGCGCTTGTCCGCTCTGAGTATGAAGTGCTTTGGTGTACAGTGACAGGTGAAGGGTCACCTCTTCGAGGGACTTTATTGTGATGAGGGCTTGGCATGATGAAGAAGGTATTGTTGTGCTGTCGTGTGCTTGGTGATGGTATGGAATATTAGACAAAAGATAGTGGAAAGAACGCACATTTTATACAGCGCCGACTCGAGACTGATGGCCTTGAGAGTAAGCGACATGTTGACTAGGACTACTCTTGCCCAAAGGCCATGAGGTGCTGTCGAAATCGGAAAACATGAAGAGGGATGCTGAAATTGCTAAAATGAGCCAAAAGATTCAATGGCGTCATGTCGCGACCACAGCTCGGCGCGCACCGTGGATATGACCCCGGCCTCAGAGATTTGTACATATGTGAATTGCGATAGTCCGCCAGTGCAATGTAACCCAACTCCGGGAGGATCAACGATACAATAGAATCAGGTCCGCCCCGAGTAACCGGTACAATAGACACTACGACTTTGTCTTGACGTTCTTAGGTAACTGGTACTTTCATAGTTGCTCGACTTCACGTCACCCCATTTAGAATTTGGCAACGCAACTGGTTCGCCCACTGGTTCACCCCTGGATAAGCATAATGTCCCTTTTGTCCAAACATCAGATGCCTTGAATTGCCTAACGGCTTGTCGGCTGCTGTCCAAACATGCTTTTGGTTGCCTTTTGACTCAGGCAATTCTCAGTTAAAGCTGTTAATGGGACCTGGAAAGACAGAGCGCTGTAGCACCTGGCCTAACACGGCTTTTGGTGTAGGTACTTTTCTCAGAGCCTCACATTTAAGTACAACGATTTTCTACCATAGCAAGATTCTCAGCAAAGCGGCGACATCTTTCATGATGGATCCTTACAAAGTACATATATATGGGATACTTAATTCAGGTGGCCAATCGAACTTGTGTTAAAGCGAAGGAATACTAACGAAGCCTCCTCGAAGAAATACTTAAGTGGCATGGAATCATGGGTGCAGGGCAGTACACTACAAAGGTCTGAGGAGTACTTACTCCTTAGAGCGTACCCTGGACAATGAGAAAAGTTGCCAGTAGCATCGATGAAGCGATACGAAGTGCGCAAAGAAGGCAGATGGGGGAGCTGATGATGCAGCCAGGGAGCTGGGGGTATCTCGGTGGGAGTCAAGGTCATGCCCCATATCAGCTTTTGGCATGGCTGCATGGGTACCCCAAAGGCTGGTAGGGCAATTGACATGGGTGGGCCCTGAACTCGGTGCCGGTCAATGCACAAATGTCATTGAGCTAAGCCGGGGCCCCTGTCATGCCTCCCGCAGACAACGACAACCCGGCGCTAACACCTGGGCTGAGATCGTGGCTTTGCTCAGCGCGCGCACTGTAGAAAGGCAGACAAGAGGTACGAGCGGTGACTTGTAAATTCAGCAGGGATGGGTATTTGATCTTTGCAGCCCATGCTACCACGTCAGGTGTGTAGATGTGGCTAGAGCCGCGTAAGATCATAGGGGAAAAAACTGAGAGATGAAGCGTAGAACACGCCCGGTTACACAGCAATACGTGATTCTCCCTAACGGCTGGGTGTGAGTTACTCGAGGGCCCCTTCGCCGTTCTTGTCGTGCGCCTACAATGATGCCCAGGTCCAGAATATCTTGTTGTCTTGGTTGCATACAACTTGTCCTGATTGAGGTTACACAATGCTCTGCGGCTCTCTGCACGAAACTCGGATGGATCTCTTGTGATTGGCCAAAGGGATCAGACAACATGGGATGATGCTAGCTACTACGTAGTAGTAGAAGAGCAATGAGCAATGGCTTACAATGGTTTCTAGAAATACCCGCAACTAAAAAGAAACCGGCAGCCTTAAACCCTTGTCATGTCAACGGCTTCAGAAGTGACGCTCCGCCAATCATTCACTTTTTTTGGTGCATTGGTCTTGCAAATGGCGGAAAATATAGCGGAGGACCGCTGGTCCTGCAAGGTAAATAGATAAGGCTTGTCTCAGTACCTTACATGCTATTATCCAAGCTTGAACAAAGATCTCGTCTATTGAATCGTTTTTCGATAAGTTTTTATCGTTCTCAGGTTTCCCGCTTTTGGTAATAGATTCGAAGGGCACAACGATAACGACCCTGTAAGTGCGAGATCAAGAGAATCCAGCAGCAAAACAGCAAACAACACAAGATTGGCTTCGTAAGAACGCTATAGGTTTTACCGATATACTGAACTTGCGGTACGATGCAAGAAAGATCGATTCATGTACTAAGTCAGCATCATTGTTTCTTGGCATGTATACCAGTCCGACCGGGATAGCGGCCTGGTTCGCCATAATCAGTGCTGATGACGAGGGCTCGGCCCCAGATCTCCGTGCGGGTAGGTTCTTGTCAGCGAACCACACTTACATGAAAAGAGGCAACCGGGCCAAGAGGGCGGTGGCTTTTTTTTTTTTTTCACATTTTCACTTTTTTTTCTTGTGAAGATGGAAGGGGCGCCAGCGGGACGTTCCCGAATCCCGCCCGAGAGGGTCCGCCACACGGGAAGTCAGCTATAAGTGACAAGTCCTTTTTCTTGGCGAAAGCAGATTGGGGGTCTCTATTTCACCTTACAGTAAAGAGCAAGAATCAGACAGCATGTAACATTTCCTGTTTTAGGAACTGTAGACGATCATTCAACCGCACGCACATGACATATTGTGACAGCAGCCCCTGAAATGATTGCGGCGGGTGTCTGGTGTCGGGGTGAGGCGTGTCCGCGACTTCTCCAGTTGTGCTCATCAAACATACAAATCTGACACTTGTTGTATGGGGACTTGTTGAGAAGATCCCGGTTCGCCAACACCACCGACGGCGTCGCTAGAGTGTCTAGACTATGAAAATGCGCACAGGACAAAATTTCATATGCCAGCCCCTATTGTGCGTATAGTCTGACAAGCAGGAGGGTTAAAGGGGTGAGGTGACTCTCGATACTCGGCTTATACGGTCCTTTCAATTGGGGCACCTCATACACACCTTGCAGCTTCGGCTCAGGTTTTATTGTTTGGAACCATAATATGTCATAGTGGAGTAAGTATAGCACGCTTAGGATGATCTTGTTGACAATCTTTATGCAACGGGCTTGGTTTCGACAAGATGTTGTGTTGGACAATACGTATCTCTGGGCAGTTGCTTCATCTTATCGACTGTCCTCCCAGTAGCCAGAGCCTCAGATTAGCGATGTGGAAATCCGGGGATTGTGGGGCTTTAACGAAGTATAATCCAAGCTTAAGCAGATACTCGACTTATACGTACAAGCGATAAATCATCAATTAGCAATTCTTGAAACCAACAAAGATCAACAATGTTAATCTCGGTTCAAAACGGCTTGTGGCATTCCTTTTCCACGTGCTGCAGTGATGTCATTTCTTTGACGTCACCATCTCGTCTTGAGGGGAGCTTAACTTGAGCTCAGCTCTAGCTCCCCAAGCTTGACCTTACAATAAACAAATCATCTCCAAAACCACAAAATTTGTTCAAACAAGCAAAAACAATCAATCCAGATATACTGAGACCAATTGCGATCATGCGTTTCATCACCGCCCTCCGCCCAACGGCCCGCATCGCGCCGCGCATCGCAGTCCTCCCCCGTCCCTTCCACCAAGCCCGCATTCTCCGAGGCGAGGAAAAGGACAGCAACGGCAGCTTCATCGACGGTCTCGCAGAGGGCGAAGCAAAAGGCACTACAGGCGGCGGCGAACCCCTCGACTCTTCATCCAAGAACGCACCTCCCCAACCAAAGGTGTCAAACCAGAGCATTCGGGGCAATTATACGGATGACCTGACGGAGGAGCAGAAGCGAGAGGTGGATGAGCACAACAAGGATTTTGACAAGAAGCACGATCGTGGAAACACAGCACCTGGGGATAAGGTGGATAAGGCGTTCTGGGCGGGAGAGAGACATGGCGAGAAGGATAAGGGGAAGACTAAGCCAGATGAGGAGGGGAAATAAGTAAGAGATGACTGGGGGTTTGCGCTGCATCGTGTACGATAGACGAGTTATCACGGAGCATGTCATGTGGCGTGGGTCTGGATGAGTACCGCTTATGGTTGCTGCAGTTGGGATGGTCTTTTGATTTGTCACAATACTCAAAGTCGGTTGGTTTCATCCAGTTTGCGGACTCCTATTACTCAAAACGGTCTACGGGCGCCCGCTTAGTTCGTGATGAATTGCTTCTGCAAATAAGGTACGATTGTTGGAGCTATTCCTGCGAACTGCAGCGTAATACGAAGTCTCATGCGAGGTGCTATACAGGGTACAACGAGACGCAATTTTAGTGTCAGGCGCAATTATAGTGCAAGATGCAACTTTAGTAGGAGACGCAATTTTAATGCGAGGTGCAATTTTAGTATCAGGGGGAAGATGAGGTATCAGGTGTGAAACGAAGCGCACTGCAATATTCGTTTCTACCATCACATCTTAATGCTCAATGCTTAATGAGAAGATTATGTGGTGACCATATGGATCGGACAAAGAAGACAAGTTTATCAGGTATCTCTATGTATTCTATGCGCAAGTTCGGCTGGCAAATCCATCTATTATACAAGGCTCCTCAAAACTCCAAATGCAAATATCCCAGTCAAATTACAAAAGAAAATCTCAACAACAAAGAAAACGCCTTCACAGATCCTCAAACATAGCGTGGCTGGTCCTTGTACTCAACCGTTCGGGTCGGCTCGTAGCGACGATTCATCTCGACATCGCTCTCACTTCGATCATCCAACAGCTGCTTACCCTTGCGTCCACGGAACTTGTCTTTGATCAAAGAGAACAGACCAGGCATCTCGGAGTTAGGGCCCGTCATGATCCTTCCAGGATGGACGACGTTGAAGGCCAGAAGAGCCAAGAACATAGGCGCTGCCTCGAGGATGTAGAAGTAGATCTCATGAGTGGTAAGCGCGTTATCTTGACCCATTCCACCAGAGAACTCAACGAGACGGTAGATAATGCGCACGGAGATCATGGCGAGGGAAAAGTAGAGTGTGGAGAGAAGCATGCCCCAGTCAGAGGTGAAGAATCCCTTGATGCCTTTCTGTCCCTGCTCAAGCTTGTGCATATTTCTCTGGAAGATAATGCATAGCGCGACAAAGATAACAATAAAAAACTCCTGGAGTCCAATACCGCCCATGTAGATGTGCACGGCCTTCATCTGTTCATCTGGAGGGGAACCGGGACCGGCCATGCTGCCGCCGACGAGCTGAACGATGAAAGAAAGAATGTCGAGACCGACGAAGATGGCGGCCAGAGTGACAGCTGGCATGCGAGCTAGGGAGTGAGAGGGAATGAAGTAGTAGACCATCCGACCGAGGGTCATGTAGGCGTACGCGTTGACCCCTTGTTCTTGTTAGTGATGCCAAGCAAAAGCGATTGGGTATAATGACTTACAGATTGGCGCCAGGAGGATGAAGATGTTAAACACAAGAAGAACACCCGTACTCTGCTGGTGCTTGGTGCTTATCGCTCGAAAAGTGAACGCCGTCGTCTCCCAGATCCCCGCCATAATGATAACCCAACACCATGACTGTAAAACATTAGCTTCAAATCTCTTTCTGAGGCTTATGAAGACGTACGTACCTTTTTATACCTGGCGGCCTGCCAAACATGCACCGCCGTCAACGCAGCAAACAAGATCGCAAAAGCCACGGCAGCAGCAAAGCTGGGATAGTAATTCCAATTGGCGTTGCACGTCCCCGGAGGAAGATAGCCGTTCTCATCGGGTTCAAGAGTCTGAACACATGTGGGAATCACGATTGAGATGGTCTTGGCGGGAATTGTGACATATTTATCTGTTGTACCGCCGATGGTAGCGATGTTTTTTGTGGTGGTGAACCAGCCTTCTGGTGCTGCTGTTGCGCTGGCTTCACGAGCGGCTAGGGTGATTTGGTGGGTTTGTGTAGGTGCTGGGGGGAGGGCAACTGCTGATACAGAGCCAGAGAGGAGATAGAGAAGAAGGGCTAGAATATTGGAATGCATCTTGGCGATGTTCTTTGAGAATGATAAAAAATGAAGCGAATGATGATGGCTCTGAATATCACTTTCGAGAGGCAGAACCCAAGGTCTTATATCTACATTTTTCGTATACCAGATCTCATAACAATGAGTCTAAATCTGCATTGCCTCATTAGTCCGAACATGTCAGATCCGAGATCAGTGGAACGCTCGCCAAAAGACTGCGCACTCAATTGCGAGCTGTCCAATCGCATGAGTTAATTAGAGCTCAGCGGATCCACTACTCAGCCTTACGGGACGGCCCTGAACAGCCCCCCGCTAAAACTCTCAGGGAGTTAACCGCTTTGGGAGATTGGATCTGAAAATAAATCTGGGATCTTGATGAAAATACGGTTTTATGCGAGAGGCTGTAAGAATATTATTATACGTTGATGAGTTTAAGTATAATGATTATACGCTCGTCTGATTGCACATGCATGCCTACTCAGGGACCAATTCGGTTGGAATCGCGCCTAAACAGCACTGGCCCCTGCAGAGGGTTTCACTGCCGAATAAGGCAGGAGGCTATGCCAGCGTTAGTGCCGAGGTGATTAATCACAGTAGATTATAATAGATCAGGAACGAAAAGTTACCACTGGATCATTGTCATTATTACTTCCTGTGATCCTACCAAAGGGAATGTCTGTGTATCCTTTGTTGGCAATGGAAATCCCCATCCCTCTTCAGAAAATCCTTCCTAACCGCAACACCGCCTTCAGGATTCGAAACCACAAAATATATTATTTCCGCCGAAGTATCCCACAACGGCGTCTCCTCACCCTCCTTGAAGTAAAATCCCCTTACTCTCTTCTCATCAGGCGGCATCGTCTCATCATCAGGGTCAAAGTCCCCTAAGACGTCAATATCGTGCTCGACTTCTATGATCCGACGAGAGACATCGTACATTAAAGATGCATCCCATAAGGACTCTCTTTCGCTTGCGAGTGTACGCAAGAGGTGAAGTGCCTCGAGCCGCAGGCGGAGAAAACGACATTTCTTGACGATAAAGTGCAGCATGGGATTAAAGCCCGTGTCGAACATGAATTTTGCGGGCGTCATGCGACGAGCTTTGAGGTTCTGTGCTGCTTTTCGCGCATAACCAACAATCTTGACAAAATCGCTCTTAAGAGCATCATATCCCATTTCGCCTTTCTCGAGACATTCAGAGCACCATATTTTAGTTAATTTCTGCCGTGTCAGAAGTGCCAGAGAGGCTGTGTCCGCGCGATCCGCAGCTAATCGTGTAGCCTGGAACTTTTTAAATGCCTCGTCCCAGGCTTCTAGATCCTTCATTGCCTGGTGTCGCGCTTCATACATTTCTGGAGGTGGTGTTTCCTGAGCGGCGTCGAAGCGGTATGGATTTCCTGCGCGGATGAGTCGCAATGTCCGAATGCACAAATGATCCAAGGCATGTTGCGCTTCACTCATATTAAAGAAGATGGGGCTCTTTTCATCGGTGCTACCGTTTCTTGCAAGAAGAGGAAACTCATTGCCTTCTTTGATGAAAAATAACGGAAAGATGCTCATTTGCGAAAACGTCGTGGAGAGTCGCGAGTTATGTCCTGCGGCATTTAATAAACGTACGCCGTGGCTCGCATGGCTAATTGCCGCTTCACGATTCCCTCGGAGGAATTCGATGCAGATGAAGAGCACGCAGACAAGCAAGACGTTGTCGATACTTGGTTTCGGATCATGCACCAGAAGACTTATAGCTTGGTTATAATGCACTATGGCGAATCTGTCAACCCTGGGCTGATTCGAACACGACGGCTCAAAGCTTTCGTATAATGAGCTGATAGCCAGAACGGCGTGTCGCGCAGCTGGTTCAGAATGTGTCATTTGTGCAACGAAATATGTCCAGAATGAGCTGTCAAAAGGACCCGACAGTATGGGCGCAACGGCGTGGTGGAAGTACGACAAACTGCGGACTTCGTCGGCATTTGTGACAGGGATGAGACGTGGTTGAGCTGCGCGAAGAAGAACATCCCATGAGAATGAACCTGCTGGGGGAGCGCGGTAGCCATCGCATGTGCGGCCGGTTGTAGTGCATCTTTTGCATTTGGGCCATGTTTCATCGCATTTTACTTTGCGGGCTCTGCGGGGGTGTTAGTGGATGGTAAGGATATGGAAAAGGGACACGTGCTTGCATGTTTTACAGCCTGTTTTTACTTTTTGAGAGCCTGCGCGTGGCATTTGTGATTTTATAGCAATGTAGTTGAGAAAGTGAGACAAAACGTTTGGGATGAAGCGGGGTGCGATGCTAAATAAGGTAGTGGACAAAGTGAGCTTGGTGTTGCAGAACCGGGGAAACCGCTCAGCCTTATGATCAACGGCGCTGAAAGCGAGTGCCGCACTACGTAGGGTCGGTTGCGATCTGACCAATAGGCAATCTAATTGGGGGCCAAAAGGGGGCTCGTATAACAGGGGACCCCTGGCTAAGTTAAAGAAGACATAAACTTGTTCTTTTGCCTGCGCCATAATCGACAGACCAATCATTACTCCAACGCCAAAGAGCTGTACATATTCCCATGTCCGGAGAGATACCCCTTCTTGTGGTCCTCTACACCCTTTTCCTCCCCAGGTCGCGGCACTCGATCCTCAATTGCCCACGCGACTCTCTCTGCACCGGCTTGTGCACCTCCGAGGTTTGGCGCCGCAGGGCCGAGACGGAGCGCGGCTAGTCTGCCCATCATGAAGAGAGGCACGTCGTCGTTCCACATGAGGTCGTTGTTTATGCACGGGAATCCTCCTCTTCCTTCGATGGGGTGTTTTTCGAGAATCGTGCTGAGGTAGGGGAGGGAGGAGAAGTCTGTTTGGATGCCCGTTGCGAAGTACATGTAATCCATGGCTGGTAGGTTCTCAATTGGGGGGTTTGTCTGGACTTTCCATGTTCCGCTGCCTTGATCGAATTTGGCATCTACGAGGCTTGTCTCGGTGAACCAGTCTAGCTTTTTGTTCGCGATGTGCTTCTTGAGTCGCTTGTGGTAAGTAGGCGTGAGACTTCCGCCTCCTCTGGCTTCCTTGATCATTTCGATTCTTTCATCGTCTGAATCCGCGTAGTAGAACTGCGCTTGCTTGGCGTTCTTGAATTTACCCATCCATTCGAGCGATACGTCAAAGTGCTTGATCCTCATAGGCCCACGCATGATGTGCCACACTTTTGTAACACCCTTTCTAATAGCCAGGTCCGTCAGCTGCGCTGATGTAAGGCCACCGCCCACGACAAGAACATTTGTCTGCTGTCGCGCTGCTATCCTATTCTTGACAATAGGATCGGGGAATTCGCCGATGTGCATGCTGTGACAGGCTTGGGGGAGTTCTTCTCCTTCGGGCATGGAGGGGATCCGGGGGATTTTGGCGATATTTGCCGGGCCGACTGCTAATACGACCGTACGGGCGTAGCGACGGACTTTATCGGATGTTACGGTGAATAGTTTTTCGCCGTCGATGGAAATGCCCTTGACTTCGCTGTAGTCGAGATGCTGAAGGGCTTCTTTCCGGATGAGGTCAGGGCCGAGGTTGTAGCGGGCTGCGACCGTTTCGCAGTGGTCGCAGAAGAGTGCTATAGATGGGTTGTAGTAATCATTACGCTCTCGTACATTGATATCGACACGAGCCTCTTGTCTATATCACGGGTCAGATTATATAATAAGTCGGAATAATGGAGGAACTTACCTTCGTCCACAGGCTCGCTGACCACTGGACTTTTTGCGCCCATGCTTGCTCACTTCCTTGCCCACACAATTCCTCATCTCGACGAGTTCATCCTCTCGCCCATTGAAGTAAGCATGGGAAAGCAAGGCATCGCGATCGCGAGGATCAATGTGCCACAGCATATGACTTCTCAAGTGTGAGATGTCGTACGTCTTGAAGAGTCTCTTCCAACGTCCCATCCAGTCATCGCTGTCAGCGTCCAGCACGAGCATCTTGTACTGTGGCTTTTTGTCGTTCTTGGGGGTGGTGATCTTGCCGCTGCGGACGTGCTTGAGAGACATCTTGTTGCCGTACTTGGAGATCCAGTGGAAGCGCCGGTGTTCTTCGTCGGTGAAGAGGGCGGCGGGTGTGTGTTCGTGAAGACGGGCTGAGATGGCGAGGCCACATGGGCCAGCGCCGATGACGAGAACGTCGTAGACGTCTTCTTCGACTTTGAGTGAGTCCATACTTGACATTTTGAAGAGTGGACTGGTGGGATAGAGGTCAAGCAGGGGTCTACTCGGGGAGAGCTAGAATTTAAACTATGGCCTCGACTGATGGAATAGTCAACCCCTCACTAATGGCAACTCATTCACAAGCCATACGAGAACCCTTGTGGTCTTTCAAATATCTACTATGACATTTTCGACTTCAATTGATCAATGGTGTTGCTGGAGTTGAGTCTTTACCCTGATGGACATTGCATCATGAGGACATCAAGGTCGTTGTGTAAGTCAGGGTCCACTAGTTCATCATGAGACCCTTACTACGTAGTAAACAGAAACCACATTTTTCCGACTGAATAGCCATGATATTTGGATTACGAATTGCTTCTGAAGTCAAAGAATGATTGTTTCGAAAGTTCGAGAATGGTGCTCAGACTACTTGGCGTTGAGCGAAGCTTGGCAGGAATCGAATAAGACACAACATAGGGCACGATGGATGTAATATTTAATCGAATACAAGATATGAATACATATGGACATTTCTTTTTTACCTCAAACAATATATCGCAATGTATCTTCTAAATCCAGCCCGTGTTCTTGAGTCTCGGACAAATGGACTTTAAATGAAGCCATTCCGACCTAGCTTACCACCAACTTGGCAGTCCCACAACCAAACCACATGAACAAACTATGATGTGAACAACCAAGCTTTAAATCATCCATTCTTACATGTATCATACATAAGTCCTCTTCTAATCTCTTATGCACCTCTATTTCTACCCCCTCAATGATTCCACTCAGAATCTAGAGCATGTCCCAGTGGCCCCGAAGCTGAATAATCCGTCGTTACAAACGCTCGATCCACCTCACCTAGACCCTCGGCGCAATACTGCAATGTCTCCGCAATGTCATGCGATCTATTCAAAGGCGTCTTCTCATCAAGCAGAACGTCAAACTCGACCCAGACGCCATCACCTGCGTGATACGCAGTTACGTTTTTGAAGCCCGCTACAACAGGTGCGAAGCGGTAGGCAAGGTAGATGAGTTTCTTGAGGGTGTGATCGTCGGCTGCTTCGCCAGAGAGTCGCACCACGTTCTCGAAACATGTGTGGCCCCAGTCGTAAATGATGAAAAGGGAGAGCAGACCAGCGCCGACAGGATCTAACCACCAGACATTGGCGCGGTAACCGATAAAAGGGAAGAGAAGGGAGAGCGTGTTGAAAATAACGTCTGTTTTGCAGTCTTGTACGAGTGCTTGGACCTGGGTGGACTTGATGGGACGACAGCCGATGCCAATAGCTCCCTTGAGGATGATTGTCGCCAACAGTGAGGCGATGGCAGTCCAGCTGAGGATTTCGGCTTCAGCATGTGGAGGAAGCAGTCGAGAGAAGGATTCTTGGAGGATCTGGAGGAAAGAAATGACCATGATGATGGAAAAGACGAGGATACCAAGAGGTTCGAGACGACGTCTACCGACCGGGAATCGTCGCTGCATCGCCTGAAGCCGCCAAAGAACAAGACGACTTGTCGACCAGACGATAAGTGTGCAGAGCAGATCCAGCGCCGAATCCACCAGCGACGCCACAAGCGAAAGCGAGCCTGTGGTAAACACAGCAAACGTCTTACCAGCAAGAAGCAGAACGTTCGCTATCACATTGATGTTGATAGCATAGTTTGCCTTCTTAGCCGCCTTTCTCCTCTTCTGCTTCTCCTCCTCAGGCAACAACTCTCCAATATTCCCCTCGACACGCTGGATTCCTCCACTGCGCTCCTGGTCACCATCGTGATCGGGATCCGGATTCATCGATTCGAGAACATCATCTGCGATAGCCATGACAACAGCGTCTACCTCGAGCCAATCATTCAACCTTTCGTTTTGTTTCTCGTAAAAAGCGCGGACTTTTTTATTCTCCATTTCTTTCAGTTCCTCGTCTGATTTTCTGTACTTTTCTAGACCCTGGCGATCGATGCCGTGCAGAAGCGCACGCTTGATCTCGCCGCGACGAGCGTCTTCGAGGGCTGTGCGCGCGGCATCTTGGAATTTCATGATACGTGGTTTCGGTCGGGATTGCTTGTTCGTTCCGTCGAAGGAATAGTATCGACCTGTTTCGAGATCGCGAGGGTGCTCGTCGACATGTTGGCGGTGGTGAGCTTCATTTCCGACATGGCCTTGGCCGCGATGGCGGGTTTGGTCGTCGCCTGCGTTCCATTGTCTCTTTCCGACCATTTCAACAAAATTTTATGAGTGTATATGTCTAACAAAAGTGTTCAGGTACAGTGAAAATGAGAAAGGAGAGAGTCGTTTCATAAGCTGTAGAGAGCTCTTGTTTATTCCCGGCGGACCTTACCCTTGCTTCAATGTGTAACGAGATATGACGTAGGTCAAGGAAATCCGGGGAAGACGGCATCTAACAAGCATGTGCAGACACGCGACAGGCCCAGGAACGAGAAAATACTCCACAAGACCAGGAAATAACTGGGAAAACGGGGTACTTTAATGCTATTTTTATTACTTGCTTGAGTAATTCCTTCCAAGAATTACAGCTTTACACGTACGCTTCGTGCCGTGAACCCGATGTCTTGGATCTCGTCGTCATGGGTCAGCCGTGTTACGCCATGATAATGAAATTCAATCTCGATGTACGGATATTACGGCCGGGGATTTATTCACTTGACAGCTTCGCTTGCATCGCGTTAAACTATTCTGAGAGTAGTGCAGGGTAGTGCTGTCGACCAGAGCGATTTCTGGGTTACGAATACCGTCCAAGCATCCGAAATAAGTCGCTTTGAAAGCGCTTTATTGCCATTTTGAGAAGCGCACTCTCTTATTTAAATGTCAGCCATACCCGGCCTCTTTCTCGTAAGCCCTCCAACCTATCTTTTTCAGCGGCACAAGCCCCCAACGGTCCACGGACAAGAAGTTGGGGAAAGCTTCGCCGACAAACACCCTCCGTAACTAAGGAGTCAGTAAACTGGTCTATCTCTAATATTTTACTTATTTTTATCTTATTTTATATTTATTTACCTAATTCTAATATTATACAAACTAGCTCTTAAATTAACTAAAATACACTAACTTACCTCATACCTAGGAATTAGCTAGTGGCATCACAACTAGTAGTCAATTAAAATGCGAAATTGAATCATTCTCTTATTGGTAATCTATCTTTAAACCCAGGCATAATCGCTTCGTCAGAAGAGGATATCACAATAGTTCGTTTCGAACGCCAAAATCCAACCCAGCCTAACCATCTAATCCCAGAATCTTAATCAAACCCTAATTTCCCCCCATTCGCATAGCGTTCACAAGTCTATGTCGCGCACCCTCTCGACGACCGTCGTTTCGGTTAGGACTCTCTGAGTAGGAGTCCTGGCGACGGGCGTTGTCATAGTATGCCTCGGTGTCTCCAAGGCCGACTTTGGAGGGACGAGGAGGTGGGGGTGGGGGAGCCTGTCCAGGGGCTTGAGGGGGGGCATGATACACTGGCTCCCAGTCACGGCTGGCCTCTTGTCGGTAGGGGTTGCTCTGAGATTCCTGAGGGGTTACAGGAGGTCGGCTTGATCGCTGTTCGTCGCGTTCGGAGCGCTCGTCGCGGCTATCGCGGTTGGAGCGTCGAACAGAGTCGTGCGACCGAGTAGGCTGAGGAGCCTGTGTTTGAAGGAGACCGCCTTGAGGCGCACCGTTCTGAGGCGCGCCAACCTGACGACGGCTTACCTCTCTAGGTGCTTGCTCTTCATCATCCGTATCTGCGTCGTCAGCCGGATCATCCTCGTATGCGCGCAACTCGCTTCGCATAGCAAGGCTGGCGCAGATGTTTCTAGCTTCCTCGATGGCCTTCTTTTGCGCTTGAAGGGTCTTGCGACGCTCGCGGATCTCCTTGCTCTCGGCAGCGATGGCCTCGATGGTAGAGTCTTGCATGCGAAGAATCTCGATAGGATTGAACAGACGTAGCATTCCAAGGAGGAGATGTCGTTCGACAACCTGAGTGATGACGTTGCGGGTAAAGATGCGTGCAGTAAGGTTGTAGTAGATAAGCATCTTTTCTAGGACCTCCTCGGCCTCGGTGTAAGTTCCGCCATTCTCAGTGGCTTCAGCACGCCATTTTCGGAGACGGTCCTCGTATTCCGGGTCGAAAGGCTGGATCTCGAGCTCCATATCGTCGGTGAGGCGACCGAGCTCAGTGTCTGCGCTCTCGTACAATTCCTTCATCCTGAGCTCAAGGAAGTGCATGCGAAGAGGATCACGCATGCGCGTAGGCCAGACGTGATCGATAACATCCGCAAGAAACTCGTTGCAGATGACGCCGACGTTGTCCTTGTATTCTTGAGCCAGAACAGGCCAGTTTCTGGAGTAATCCTGAAACAGGATGTAAGGGGCTCGAGGGTTGGAATCGAGGGGAAGTTCATTACCCCGAATTTGTCGAAGAAGAGGCTCGACTTCAAACTCGGCAAAGTCCTTCTTGGAGCGATCTCCGACTGTACCAGCTGCAGGCAGACCATTACCGTTGGCAGCGCCATTGGGGGCACCGTTCACTCCGTTGGCAGCACCAGCAGGCTGGTTGTTCTGGAACGTAACCTTACGACCGTGCTGTCGGAACCGTCTTGCAAAACGCTCGCTTTCATCGCGAATACGAGCACGAAGCTTCTGAGATGGCGTACCCTTGGGGCTCGACTGTCTGGCAAAGAACCGCTCACCGAAGGGATTCTTGTAGTTACCGTTCACCGCAGGGGTGACGAGGTTGTTGGATGCTGTGAAGAGCTCACCCATCTGGAAGCGCATCTCCTCTGGGGTGTCTTTGCCGACGCCCATGGCTTTGAGCTGACCCTCACAGCCCTCCAGAGCTTGCTGGATCTGGCGACGCAGAGTCTTGACATGCTTGCCAATGTGACGCTGAAGTTGAGTGCTCAACTTGGCGCGAAGTGCACCAATACCCCACATCTCTGGTGGTAGAGTTGCCCATTTTCCGCGAGAGAAGAAGTCGGCTTCTCGATTGGCGCGATCCTCAGGTGTTTGCCATTGCTCACCTGGGCCGGGGTTCAGCAGGACATACCAGCCGAGCTTGAAGTTGTTTTCTTTGTCCTTGTTGGTAACAAGTTCAATGAACTTCTCTTCAAGGCCAATGCGCTCGGTCATGTCAGGCTTTGTGAGGACACCGATGGTGCGAGATCCGGAGGGATCAAAATGGCGGGCCTTCTTGAGAATAGGAGCCTGGACATAATCGTTGTTGCCGCCAATGACAGCAAGAATAATGGTTCGCGAGCTCTTCATGTATCGTTCGGAGAGGGCCTCGATGGTCTGGATATCGGACTCGGACTGATCGCGGTTGGCGACTCGGACAAGACCGGGAAGATCGACCAGAGTCAGAAGCGGCATGTCGGGGCCGCTCTTCTCGACAACGAGAATGTCGCGAGCGGCGAAACGACCGGGGATGCTTCGTGGGGCGATCAACTCTGTAGCATCGCGCATCATCGCATCGAAAGGTGTGTCACCAGTGACGTCGCCGCCCCATTGTAATAGGCGAGCTTGATCATTGTAGGGTCGTGTCTTGTCGGGAATGATGGAAACCTTTAGTTTCGTCTCTTTCGCTCTTCGCATACGAATCTCTGTCGCAAACCGTGTGCAAGCGCCGGCATCTCGAGGAAATGGTGTACCCGTCAGAGCTTCAAGAACTGAACTCTTTCCGGCGGACTGGTCGCCGACGACGACGATTTGGGGTAGCTTGACATCGTCGAGTTGTGCGAATTGAAGCTTGTCGATGAGGTCTAACAGGCTGCGTTGCTCGGTAGCAAGACCCTGGTCGCCCAGGGAAGATTCGATCGAAGGGCGCATGTTTTGCCTAGTAGAATGAGAGTCAGCGACTTGCTGGGCGGCTTGGTCTTTGGGTATGACGAACAGAGAGCCCATTCTCTCGCAGCGAGGCAATGTAGTATAACAGCAATAACAAGATCAAGCTGTATTTTATCGCAATGTAGTGTAGTGTGTGTGGTTTATAAAGAACCAAATCAAGAAAAAAGGACAGAGACTAAGGGAAGGTTTCAGCCAAGGCATTCGTCATGTGTACTTTATACCTACTATGGTACATGATGACGCTCGGGCTTTCATTCGCACTTTCCATCCTGGCTGCCTCTGCAGGCGGTCGGCTAAATAATGAGCACTCTGTCTAACTTTAGGCAGGAGGTGATAAAATGGTTTAAGCACTTTAGGATATTTTTAGCCTGTAACATGCTTTAATTATTATAGCAACTCATCTTAAAGTTAGGCAGAGTGCTGATTATTTACTGACCCACCTGTTCTGTCACGGTTTGGTTTGCGCGGCCTGGAGGCGACTTTGGCGGCCCAGATGATGCCCAGCCCGACTCTAGCGTCATAGCTTATTTGCTGCGCCACACTCAACAGAAGACTGCAGAAAATGTCGGATCAGAAGCAAGGATTAGCGGGGCTGAGAGTGGTTGCCCAGTTGTTTCTGGGGCCGAGGTGTGGCGCGGATAGATGTGGCTGTGTAGATCTCAGGTCTTGGCATTGAATGCGACGCCACAGTATTCCGCGTCACAAAGACTTGAACGAACTTTTCCTTCTTCGCGTACACAATTTTGCTTCCGTTCTTCTGTTAGACACTCACATTGCTCTAGATGGTTGCCTTGAGCTTCTCAACAAAGGCTTGTAATCTAACGTAACGTACATTACGTTGTTCGGCGCATTGCATTTTTAGCTTCCTAGATGACGTCGCCCCACTACGTACAAGGACGCGTTTGTCTTACACACCCTAGAGCCTCAATTTAGAATGCTTCATATCATGAAAGAACAAAACAATATGGTGCATCCAAAGCAGAAACTCTATGAACCAGAGTTATCAGAGGGACTTTCTATAGTCATTCAAAAAAGCCCCTTTTCTCACAGATTGGGAATGATAACAAAGTGTAGTGCTCAGGCTCTGTAGGGTGAAGCCATCCAAGTTCAATCAACAAACACCAACGTGTCACGTGTAGAGGCCCGTAAGAGAGTATGATACCGACGATCTCAGCGAACCGGACATAGCAGCCACTTCAAGACGAGTAATTACAACCAGTAAGACAGGTCATCAAACCCCTATTTTTTTCGCTATTTCTGTCGGGTACTACAAATGACAGTTACGTATCTGAGGGTCACGGATTAATGTTACAGCGTTCCGAACTTCCAACAAACCTCCGCCTACACGTCTGATATGACATGCAATCTTGCGAAAGATTTGTGCTTTTTGTCTCGACATCTCGAAGTCATGGTTTCACCTGACGAAGCGCCATATTTCTGCATGGCGGATACAAGATGTCGTCTCTGCCAGTTCGAGTTGGAAGAACGCGACTTGGTGATCGCACGTCTGTTGGTCTGAGATTCGTGTATTGGCAATGGCTCACCTGAAGATAGACATTGGCGGTCAACGATTTTCGATGGAATTTAACCTCCGTATGAACGACACCATACACGACAGCTTTGAATGGATCAATTTGCACACTTGTGCCTGGCGTCGATGCATGGCAGAGGGTCGCCGCACACCTTTCTTTCACAGTGGCTGTTTTTTCTTCAGGCTCTACGACATCTCGGATGGGCTGGTCGCTGCTGGAGACTACGCTTTCGACCCTCCTGGACACGAGAGGAACAGGCGCTCTCATCGCATTAAGCGTCTTCTGGCTCCAAAGTTGAGGGATGAACTTCAAATTAGACTTCCGGCCGAGACATTGATGACCATAGCTGGACTTCTTGTCCGTGAATGCGCTGTCATCACGGCAGAAGAACAGTCGCTGGGGATCAATGCCTTTGATATGACCGTTGATCTTACACAAGATGTGTACGTAAGTTACACTATTGTCGATGGCGTACGCTATGTAAAGAGTATTGGCAACACGGCGTCAAAGCTTTGCAACCAAGATCACTTCGAGTTGCTCAGCAAACAGGGACAACATGTCGGAAAGATTTTGATCGCTGAAGATTATCGTGGGATCCGTTATGTAAAGTTCTGTCCTGCAGATGCCTCATTAGCAGGACCTACACCAATCGTAAAGTCGTGGTGGAGAGCCATCTCTCCTCAGTGTGATGTTGAAAAGATCACAATTAAATCTGACGTAAGTGCCATCTGCGCATGTCAAGTTCCATGTTGACATCAGGCCAGGGTCTTAAATTGAGAGACATTCTTATTTGCAATGAGACGATACCAGATGACGCCAACAATTATGTTGGTTGGGCGGACCTTGAACATCCGAACGATGCCATTGACATCACGAGGTTTGATCAAGTCAACAGCTTTCCCAAGGGACTTCGGATGACCTTCTTCAATTGCAATACCAATGGTATAACCGGATATACGGCAGTGACTTGCGGAAGCTCCGTTGAAATGATTCATGCTCATGAGAATGATAGTACTGGCTTTTATACAGATATGGACGCGGCTTATCCGCGCAACTTCTTCATCTATATGCCACTTGACGATGGAGAATTTGTAACTGAGATATGTCGAAGATATGCACTAGCAGGAGGAAATCAGATCTCGGTCTGTCTCGTGGTAAGCTTTCCATCGATTGCTTTCTGGCATATGATTGTATTTGCGACTGACATTGCCGCGGTAGTTCATTACGAATAAAGGCAGAAACACCCTCTTTGGAACAAGCGGTCCACCGGAATCTTGCCTAGTGCTCGACAAGATTCTAACGCCTGCACCAAATGGAACGCAGATCTGGTTCAACGATTCAACGTCGGTGCGCTCGAAGTCGCTCACATACCTTGCATTTGATGGACTTGCGCCGCCTGTCCAGCGTCCCTCCCCCCCCCCCCCCCCCTCACTTATGCCGAACCCTCCGTACTTCTGGACCCATAACACTGAGCCATGGTTTGTATCATCATGCAGCATGGAAGGAATTGTGGACATGACTCTCTGTAGAGATACAGCATTGGATCATCGACCAATCACCGGAATGTTGCTAGAATATGAAAATGGTCACCGGGAATGCTTGGGCCAATTCCGGTTTGATAAGGCCCTCGAAAAGGTGCGAGTGGAGCATATCGCGGACCTGTATTTTGGCAGCTCGAGGACCACACGTTCATACCTCTATGTCGCGGACGTTGCCACCTCCCCACTACATGACCATGGAGGCCTGTCTTGGATGCGAGTTTCTCGACATGGTACACTTGATTGGTGGTCATCTCTTTGTCATTCCATTGTGCGGTACACATCTACCACAGGACAGTTCTCCAACTTGAAAACATGATTTCGAGATAAGAGCTATGCTAAGCTACTCTACAGTAAAGAAACCTCCACCGCGACCGCTTTCCTCGGACAATTGTTCTCTCAAACTGGACATTTCCTTCGCCAATGACTTGGCATCCGCTTCCATCACAGCTTTCTCGAAGTCAATGAGCACAGCTTCGCGGCCGGGAACTATGATGAAGTTGTGACGGTTGACATCTCCATGGAGAACATCCAGGTTATGAAGAAATTGTAAGGCTCTCTGGCAGATGTCCAAATCGTCTATGCCTGCCCGTCGACCCTCTACTTTCTCAAGCAAAAAGCCAATCACCCGGCCCTCCTCGTGTACGTGCGCTTGAAAGCGCGGGCTGACCTTTGTAGATTGTAGAAGCTGGTAAATTCTCGTCTCAGCCTCGATGTACTGTATTTCCCAAGGGAATCGAGCAATCTTAGCGATTACTGTATTCTTTGCCTGGTTCTCTGGCGGGCTGTCGTTCATCGAATTGTCTGAATTTATTGTACACTCTTGTGCGAGTAAAGTAAGCTGCTGAGTGCGCTGAAGTTGCAGGAAGTCGACTTTGTTCTGACACCAAACTGTTCCCACAGCCGGGAGCTCTTTCTTGTCCAGGGATGCCTCAAGCTTGCCAGATGTCGCATTGCGTGAGATAAAAGCGGTATTCCAATGGCTCTCACCATAAGGTAATTCAGGCAGGATATCCTGAAAACTCAATGGCATATCCATAAGTGATTCGGAATCCAGAGCACCGGCTTGAATGGTGACATATTTAACGTTGCGTCCAGTCAAGATGCGGAAATAACAGTCATCTCTCCCTGCCGTGGAGAAGTCCATAGAAATGATACGAGGAGCAGCCATGGCTAGAATGATTCTCCAAAAATAAGGGTGTGCTTTACTCGCTGTGAAGGCGAACTTGTAACCTTATTATTTGTTTTCCTGCAGACCGTACCAAAGAAAGAGAGCGATGCGCGCTGAGAATTTGAACTAAATATAGAATTCAGTCTTTGCATCGGAGGAAATGAGTCTCGTTGTTGATAGAGTAGTACGTTCCCGCTTCAGGGGAGTAGAACGTTAGCGCGCGCGAAATTGCATCCAGCGCTTAGATAGGTGGATATGCTGCATCAAGGGATAAGTCTCGCGACTTGATCACGAAAGTCTTATAAAAGGAGGCCTTACCACGAGTCGCATTCGACATTATGTATCCGGCCCAGCATCCATCTCTGTTTAATTGCTGTTCGACAAATGAATAATATGAAAACTCTATGTATTCTTGTATGCAGCTTCTTACAGTTGATTCGGTTTTGAGCATCAAGCACTCAAGCGTAGTCATCCTCAATGTTGAGTCAGTATTTATGACAGTAACAGCCATACTGGAACACGAATCTACGCTTCGAATTTCCCTTCTCGTCAGGAATCCTGGGTTGGTACCGCTTTAACCTGAGCACGCCTGAGCTTATCCTGAGCCTCGACTGAAATCGGACTAAGCGTCGCGGAGCTTCCGCCAATTATGGGTCCGATGCTATGGCTCAACTTCACACAAAAACAGTAAAATGATTTGGAAACAATAGAACACAATTATATGAAGATCAGGGTCCCACTCTTCCGTCTTGAAAGTGATTATCATCCTGCCCAGAAGTGCGCATGAGCGGAAAACTCTCGACGCCACTCTCGCTGCTTGGTATGAGTGGTGCTTCAGACTCAACTGGCTGCTCATCAATGACAACTCCTGAAGGATTCAGGTCCGATCGCACTCTAGACAGATATGCTTCAGCGGCAATCTTGTATAGTTGCCATACAGCTTGAAGAAGCACAAGGTCAGCCACGATGACCGCAACTATAAGGTTGCCGGCTGGCTTGAGTCGCGGCACCTGACAGACATAAGATGTCAAGATGACCGATGGTTTGATACCTAGTGGGCCTGTAGATTTCCCTAAAACAGTATAGCTATCATTTGCGGGACCTGGAAACAGATTAACCGCCGACTTGAGACCTGAGAAACTGGATGTAAATTGTGTTAACAGCTTGGTGTCTGTGAGGATGTTGGATTCCGGTTTTGTCTGGCCTAGGTCTACCAGAATAGTCGAGTAGGCAGCTTTTGCCAGAGCATCTGCCTCAATCCAGATCATTGGTAGTTCATTCGACTTGTTCAACTTTTCCGCTGTCAGCGGATCCGGTATCTTTGGACAACAAAAAACCTCATGGATGGTAGTGCCGATGAAGCGATAGTCGAGTTTAAAAAAGCTCGGGTCCTTAATATCGGGGTAAGCCTTGTCGGTAGTGAATGAGATGGTTCCTTTGCTTAGCTCCTCGGTATCCTGGTCCTTGTTGAAATCGGTCAACATTAACGTGGTTATAGACCAGTACGTCGACATTAGTGACTCGCCCCACCAAAGGCTTGCGTGTGATGTTTGATTACGGCTTAGGAACCCACTGCCCAGAAACGTGTGGAGCTTATCAAATGATATGCCGGTAGGGACATAGTCATACGTTTGTGTGAGGTCGAAAAACACCCCTCCAACTGGAGTGTCTATCTGGCAGGTGATATAGGATCGGAGCACAGCGCCCCAATTGCGAAAAGCAATTTGGTTTCCAAATCTGTCTATCGACTCGAAGTTGATTTCCACCGAGTTGATAGAGCAGTTCTGGAGGACGTTGTTGCTGTATGTGAGGGTTGGCGAGATGATCTGCTCGCCGCCATCTCCATATCGCCACACATTTGTCAAAGTGTACGTCAGAGCAGTGTTGTTGGTGAAAAACGGGCTGTTCACTGGTAAACTGGCGGGCTGGCATTTAGGCCGGACCTTGGTGGTCAGGAAGGATGGGTAACCATGTAGCCAGCCGCGCCCGGAAACGGTTGCATTCGGATCTAGCGCGTTCTGGACGATGAGTTCATAGCTGCTAGAGGCAAAGTTCATAAAGGTGAACAAGGCGAGGAACACTATGCCGCCGACTATGGCAACTGGGGTGAACCATCGGAACGGGAAAGGCCGCGTTACTGCGTAGCTAAAGAACGACTTGTGCTCCATACTTGTGGTAAAAAACCTGAGACAATCAAAAGAAAGACATGGGAGGGCTATATTTATGCCATCAGTTTCAAGGATCTTGACGCCTGTCAACCTGTCAGCCTGGCCATACGAAAATGCCTCACGAAGACCCTGGTCCGTGGCAATGTGATCATTTGGCATTCGAAACGGGCCAGGCTGCAGGATGCGGCTTATCACTGGATTAACGTTGATCCAAGTCGCGCCGCATTGTTCAAAAGACTGCCTTGTAATTGGCCGGTATCCTTCCAAAAAAGAAATCACCCCAAAATTCTACACCTTCTATCCATACATGTTGACACAGTACACTCATTCCTTTCACTGCTCCACCATTTCCACTTCCGATAAGGCTCAAAAGATGGGAGGACGAGAGAGAAGGCGAGTATCTATCCAAAAGGTTAATAAGCAGCATGCTCATGGTACATCAACATCAAGACTCTGTCAAAGATACTTCCGCTAGCAGCACTCAAGGTATCTAGGAGCCAGAGATACATATCAACACTAAAGAAATTAACACTTATACACGAAAGAGGCGGAATCGAGCAGACAGGGAAAGTCTAGGCCTGTATAATATCACCGTAGTAGAGCCAGGTATCAATAACATATGAGGCTGACCATAAATTAGCGACTACAGCAGTCAATCTCGTTACCAATATCGTTATTGCAACTGGCGCATATGATAAAACAGGGCTTATAGGTATTAGGAGGATCATAATTCACAGGTAGCCAGGCCAAAAAGACAAGGTAGTGGCCCATTACTCGGTCACTCTCAGGTCGTGACCAGAACCCATACATGGCCGAGCTGAAGGAGATGGTGATGGAGTTGTGATGCATGCCCTATGAGCTATAGCGTCATCAACTTACAGTACTATCAAAAAGCTGGTCACCACAGACTTACTTAATTATTCAATCTCTTAAGCCTATAGAGTAAGTAGCAGTTCCCTAAAGTCAGCAGATTGGATGAAGTCATGCTAGCATTAGCAGTGGTTCCCAGACAACATGAACTAAATAAACTAAAAGAGTCTTCGACTGATAACAAAGTTTCACCATGAAATGTAGTGAATGAAATTTCGGAAGTCTGTTGCCAAGCAGCGGAAAGTCTGTGATGTCTAGTTCTACCGATAACTATCTATTTCCGTGGGCTCATCAAATCGAGGCTTCGAGACAATTGACAGGTCCATCATATCTCATAGCTATGAGCGCCATAACTTCCAGATATTGCGCGTAACTGTCGCTATCTGGTGACGACCATCCCAGATCGGGTAAAAGCCAACTGCAAGAAGTGTCCACCAAAGCCAAATCAGAGACACCACAGTCCACGCGGTAAAGAACTACGAGGGGGTCAGTAAACCTAGAAATATAACATGAGAGAGTAGACCACGTACTTCTTTGCTGAAGATGTACTTTGCCGCATACATAGGCAGCGGCCAAAGCACCCAATGGCCGAGAAACGTAGCGACAGACCACCATAGAGCATATCTGGTCCATCGGCGCTGAGTGTTATCGCTGGGAGCTTCGGTTGCAGTGCTTTCTGTTGTCGTACTGTCCGCCGCCGCCTTATCGACACCCTGAGGACTGTCTGCCTGATTGGTGCTCTCGTCCGATTCGATAGCCAGTTTTTGTTCTTTGAAGTCATCCCAGTTATAGTTGTCGGGTCGTATGTATGTGGCTACAAGGCTGTAGAGCAATGGGCTGAATAAAGAGGCCACAGTGCCATACATGCAGGGTAGTGTGCCTCCTGTGGATGCGATCGTTACTTCTCCAGAAAAAGCATATGCAGAACCAAGCCAGACTCCAAGACCAGTTGCCATCCCGAGGAATGCGGAGCTGACGGCGGCAAGCTTACTTTGCTTGCGCCAGATGATTGTGAAGATGAGTGGTATGACACCAGGACATGTGAGAATACCTAAAACTCCGGTAAGCAAATGGCAAAACAATAAGATAAGCATCTTGTACCTAGCATGTACAGTGTCCAGCCCATGTCTACTCCAATGTAATGGAACATAGCCGTGAAACCCGCTGCTACAACGCCGAAAAAGACAACCCCAATATGTCCCCAACGGATCACTTGTTCGTTGGTGGACTCTTTGTTGAAGTATACGCGATAGATATCGAACGTCAAGATCGAGGAAACGGCAAGAATCTGTGCTGACAAGGTTGATGTGACGGCCATAAAAGTCATTAGGAGCACCGCAACAGCACCTCCTTTACCAGCGACAGCGACTGCTACATAAGGCAAAGCAAGGCCGTTGGTAATCTCAGCACTAGTCATAGGCTACCATAAATCAGTAATTCGGTCTCCAGCTAGCAGTGGCGGGAATGTTGCTGACCCTTGGATACGTGGGGAAGATGGGAAGCGCTTCGAGTCCCAGTGAAGCCATTCCCACAATGGTGCCGAGCGACCAGGGTATGCTGAAGTAAGAAATACCGCCAACGACATAACCTGGAACAACAGCGCTCGGTGATGCAGCGAAAGCTTTGAGAAAGTAGCCTGTGTCCATCTACTGATGTTAGATGCTAGCATGGCGACAACCAAAAGACCACGTACAATTACGGCCCCGAGGTTGGAGATGAGAAGAATAATAGCAAAGTAGATGCCTTGTTGGGAAGTCATAGTAAGAAGAGAGCCCTCATAATTGCCTTCTACAGCATGAGTCTCCTGGGCGGCCACGACAAGATCATACAGGCCTCCAATTGAGCCGACGGATTCCGATGTGATCACCTTGGCTGTCAACCAGCAGCTTAGAATAAGGATGGTGAAGGTATGGATGTAGTCCGTGAGGAATCTTGCGTTCAAGTCAGCATATATCGTTGATCCCATGCTCCTTACAACGTACGTAGCTTTTATACCACCGACAAGTGTGTACAGAACAACACCAAGAGGTAACAAGAAAGTAGAAGCCATGATATGCATGCCAGTCCTGTACAAACGGTCAATTGTGTACTCTTGTCATCGAGAACATAGGCTTACAGAAATGTGATGGCCGCCGATGCTCCCAGAATCATGTTGATCGTGTTGAGAAGATTATTGACGATAGCTAGGAATGTGAAGCTCAGATGCGCCACGGTTCCTACCAAACTCAGCATGGTGGTAGGTTTATTCGAGACAACGACAACTTACCGTATCGAATGCGAATAACCTCTAAAATCGTATGTGCTTCAGGAACGCGTCCTTTGCAGACAGTTCCCAAGTAACCAAAAAAGACGATGACTGTTGAGCATCCAGCGCCATACCAAAATGCGCCGCTTATTCCGTAGCTGTATGTCACTAAGACGCAACTCAACAGAGCAGTACTCCATAGCCACGACTGAAACATGATCAGTACATCAATTTGAGAGAGTTTGGATAGCGTACCGAAACTACGGCTGACGCGACGAGTCCCGTTCGCACTCTTCTGTTGGCCACCATGAATCTACAATTGGATCGTCAGTGTTTGCAGCTTCGGGGCGAGCATCCGAGTCGCCTACGTTTCCACTTTGGAATTGTCCTCATGCAGTGTCTTCTTTAAGACCGCAGTCACACCCATCATGCCTGTTACCCGATGTTAGCACTCTCCGTCTTTTAAATTGTGCTTGGTATGAAACTGACCGAAGGCGAACGCGAGACCAGCGGCTACCACGACGCCATATCCGACAGATTGCGGTAGTGGCGAGGGCACTACCGAAGTCTCATCTGAGCGTTGATTGAGGTTCATGGTGATCTTGACGCGGAATCAAATGATGAACTGAGAGCTCTTTGGCCTGCTTCGGATCTTCATTAGCCTGGGCACGATGAACACCTTATACAAGTTCTTAGCGCATGGAACATGGCCACCAAGTGCTCAGAATCGATAGAAATGGCGAAATCGCGCCCATGTAAGGCTTTGCGAAACCAAAGCATGATGGTGTTATCCAAATTCTAAATGTCGTCAAGAAGAGAGATGGATGCGATATAAGAGTAAAAATTTATTTACAGCCCGTAAAAGCGAGCGAGCCACGCAAGTTTCGCCCTTATCTTAATCGTCAAGGTCCAGAATTGGACCGGAATCTGGGGTTTCGACAGGGTTCGCGTCCGGACTTCCAAACACGGTTTAACGTCGATCGCATCATCGTTGGTGAATCTGCTCTACCGGGGTTAAAGACAGTAATTTGTGCGGTTCCCCCCCTGGCTTGCGGGTTCGCACTTTTACATCACAAGAAACCAAAGACCCTCCCGATGCCAGATGAATCGCATGCGCCCAATTCGTGCCGGAATTGCCGACAGAGGCGAGTCAAGTGCGATAGACTGCTCCCCACCTGTCGACGCTGCGCATCCTTGAAGCTACGGTGCTTGGGGTATGAGCGGAAGAAGGGACTTGTGTGGACTAACAGTATGGCCAGTAGGGGGAAGATGATGGGTAAAGCGACTTTTGATACTGGCTCTGAAGTACGGCATAGTGCAGCTCAACAAGGAGTTGAAACTTCTATCGATAAGAACACAGCTTACGATGAACTCGTTACGACGTCTCCCAATATTGAATGGTCGCTCTTAGAACCAGGCCTACAAGACATTCCTGAAGGTTGTCGAGACTACATACGTTATTGTGAGGCTCTTCCAGTCACTTATCGGTTCAAGTTCTGACCCTACTACATCAGTCGACCTAGAGCTATCAAAAGAATGCGTCGTGTACCACGATCCATCCGTCAACCCTTTCCTTGCCCTCATGCCCTTGATACCATGGAGCCAGGCTTTATCTCATCTAATGGTTTCCATCTCGGCCTTCCACTTCACCCACCGACTTACCATCAACCAGTCCCAGTCACCGTTTAAGAGCACACCATCCTCTAAGCCATGGTACTCGAACCACAACTATGACTGGCAGAAGAGGCAGACCAACTACAGCACAGCACTGCGCACAGCAATATCAAACAAACAGAAAGCTCTACAATGTCTTAAACACGAGTTGCAAGTCCATCCCGAGAAAAACAGCGATGCAGTAATTGCAGCGGTTCTATTATTCGTGAACCTGGATGTGGTGGAATTTGGAGGGCGAGGTTGGAGGCATCATTTACGAGGCGCAGAGGAGCTGGTTAGAACACGAAAATCGCTGATAAAAGATGAAACCTCCGACTCGGCAAAATGGTTACGGTATTTCGATACAGCTTGTACAACGTGAGAGTATCGCTCTTAGGCCATGGGTTATTTTACTGACTGCAATGATAGCTTTGGTATAATGGGAACTACACTTGCTCCATCACATGCCCTTGGCTCTCAAAGGCTAACTCCTTTCGATTCATCTTTTCTGGATACCCTTCGTCGATCTGAGCACCAAACATGGATTGGCTGTCCGGCAGACCTGCTCTCATTACTCCATGTTATGAACACGTTACGATCCATACCAAACGAGTCCAACCAGCCAGACGAGATTATCAGGACGCTTCTTGATGCCTTGGATAGCTTCTCACCATCGGCATGGGCCAACGACTTTCCTGATCCTCAGCATTATCAGTCACGATATCACCTTGCCCATGCGTACAAAGCAGCAATCGGTGTCTACGCTTCTCATATCATCGGGCAAACATCTGATTATCCATCTCTACGCGGGCCTCAAATCTTGGAATTGACACAACTTGGCGTCTCGCATATGTTGCAGATACCGGCTAATGATTTCCATATCAAAAGCCTAGTATGGCCGGCGTTTATCCTGGGCGCAGAGACTCAAGATGCGGATCTTAGGCAAAAAGTACAGGTGATTTTTGAAAATATTTGGATATCTTCGTGCTGTTATAATGTGAGAACAGCGGCTGAGATGCTTGGTTTAATCTGGGGGCGAAGTCAAGAGGATAGTGCAGATAAAACTTGGCTAGATTATATCTGGGAGCAAGACGAAAGCTGGTTGTTTCTTTGAAATGGTCTAAAACAGATCTCACGATGCCACAACTTCATGCGTGGCGGCATTTAGTTCACTACTGAATGGACGTCCATCATCTGTCAATTATTGACGATAGTATTGATTTGACAAAGAGACGGGGCTCCGGTTTCCCATCGACTAGGTCCGAAAGCCAGGTATTTACTAAGATAGGTAGCAAAAGTGATATGGAGACGATCCACTCCAGAGCATCATCACCGCGAAGGCACCCCAATTGCGTGATCATCATGTCCGAAAGCGGAAATTTTGAGAGAAGCGAAATATTGCGCGACACCCTGTTGACCCCGGTCCTATCGAAGCCAACCTTGCTTTAAAATGAACGTCCTAGGCTTTGTTCGGGCCTTTATGACCTCAACTCCTAGTATACAAGCTTTTATTCGTTGAAAAAGATCCTCACTAAAGGCTGCAACCTGTTTACCGCTTGTTGAATCTCAGCGAGATCCCGCAGATATGAATTCGAAGCTTTAACCAACTTCTCCGCTACTGTCTCACTGCCATATGCCGTCGTTACATATCCAGTAACCTAGCCTGGCGTAATGACCAACTTCTGTCCTTGAGTTGTCTTAATAGACCCATCATATGCCTTGCCATCGACCTTAAAATCTTCACCATCACGGACCCTGAGGCCCAGTTTACTTCCAACAAGCGACTTGACAGTAGCACTCTTGAAACTGCCATCTTGCCATTCACTGTCAACCTCAAATCCTCCCCTAGTTAGAAGACCGCTTGAGCTTCCGTCAGGAATCGTCTTGGCTGGAAGAGCGGGGAGGATATGAAAAACTCCAGCATGACTCTGGAGTAGCATCTCTGTGATTCCACTGGTGAAACCGTAGTTACCATCGATTTGGAAACCGCGTCCATTATCGGTGTTCCACAAGCTGGTGGTAGGGTACTTTGCGAACCAAGCGACAACCTGCTTCCAGGCATCATCGCCGGAGTAGACGCGGGTGTACATGTTCAGGAGCCAGATGCGGCCCCAACCAGTGGTTCCGGATCCACCGTTTACACGTCGGTCGACGGATAACTTCGCCGCCTTGTCCAGTGTCGCATTGATAAGAGGAGAGAGTTGAGCCGATGGGTGGAGGCTGTACAGGTGAGAGAGGTGCTTGTGTCCGTTGCCCTTTTCTTTATACTCTTGTCGCCACTCAAGAATCTGACCAGCTGAACCAATTTGAGCTGGTCGGATCAATGGTAGGAATTCCTTTGCTGCAACCAAATCCTCATCTTTATCATCAATGCCCAACACCTCTGCTGCCTCAATCAAGCCCATAAATACGTCGTGCATGAGCTGATTATCCAGATGGGGAGACGGCGATGTCCATCGGCTCTTTGTTTCCGGCAACAGTCATGTCGTCGGGAACGACAAAGACGTTCTCCGGTGAGAGTGACGGCCCAGTTACTCTGTATCCTTTCCACTTAAAAGTTTAACACTCGAAAAACTTGGCCACGTCGACAAGGTATGGGTACGCTGTGTTCAGGAAATCCTTGTCGCCGGTGAACCGGTAGTGTTCAATCATGTGCTGCACGAGCCATGCTGCACCAACAGGCCACATAGTTGAGGATGTATAGTTATCGGTTGGTGCTGGGTCTCCCCATAGGTCAAGATGATGGTGGAACATGGTTCCATCACAGCCGTATAGTTTCTTCGCCATTTCTTGACCTCGGGGTTGGGCTACTTTGAGAAGATCAAAGAGAGGCTTGTTCGTCTCGACCAGGTTCGTGGATGTCGCTAGCCAGTAGTTCATCTCAGTGTTGATGTTGATGGTGTATTTCCCGTCCCATGCAGCCGTGGTCTTGTTGTTCCAAACGCCCTGGAGGTTGGCAGGCATGTCCATCTCGGCCTTGGTGTCTCGTGATGCGGCAGCGAGCATATGACGACCAAGATTCCAAGCAATAGTCGAGAGCTGAAAATCGCGGGCATTAGTGCGCGCTTCAAGGACTCTCTCGTTAGTGGGAAGATCGGCCAGGCTGTCAGGAGACTTTCCAAGGTTGATATCAGCCCGGCCGAGGAGTTCTCCTGCATTAGCCAACGCTTCTTTCTTGGCTTTTCCAAAGCCTTGCTTAATTGTAGCATTGAGCTTCTTATCAACTGCTGACTCTCGTTTCTTTCGATCGGGATATCTATAATTGGTCTCGGCATCGAAAAAGCCTTGTTGGATATTATATTCTCCAGACGACTGATGCTAGCTTTGATACTGAAGGTCCTATTCTTACTTGCGGTGAACCGCGCAGCGAGGACGTGTACAGGATAACTTGCGATATACTCTCGACTTTACCACAACTCGTCAGTGAGTATTCACACCAGACAATACCACTAGACTTACGTATGGTTGACTCCATCGTATGTGTACTCGACTCCAGAGTTACCTTGTCGAGTGTCAAGCCAGCGAACATAGTTCTCAGTATCTTCGTGTCCAAACTCGATATTCAGGTTTCCAAAATAACTAAACGCTCGCTGTGACTCTTCCACTGGTGTCATCTCTCTGAGGCATAGCTGTCCACCTTCGGTGATGTTGCCTGCTACGAGCAGTTCACGAACTTTTGGGAAAGCTTTGAGTCCATTCTCAGGGATACGATGCTGGATGGGGCCGGACCAAATAGTATCTTCGGTGATTGTGATGACTTCGTTAGATCCACCGAAGACTGTTGCACCGAGTCTGCCGCAACCAATGGGCAATGCGCCGTTCTCCCAGTCCGTAGCAGGCTCTTTGTACCATAAGAAGCGACTACCGTCAAGAGCGGTTGAACTGCTGGTGGTAATAGCCAAGCCTAGGCCTAGTCTATAGAGAAACCGCCTCATGGTGAGGAGAAACAAAAGATTACTGGATGTGATATATAGAAACTTCTGAAGTCTCACCTTGTAGCAAAGGTGACATAGGGTTTATGTAGACTGCTCGTGGTCAATTCCATGTTCTTAGTGATCCGTCGAATGACCTAGTTATAGATTAGTGTCAGGTTAATCACTTGAACCAACTCTCGCAAGTGGTGGAGGAATTAGAGTCAATTCAGGCTATTCCGTTCTCCCCCAATACGGAAATGATCAATGAACTCAACGGAAACAACTGTCACATTAGTCTCCGGAGTTGAAATGACAGTCCATGGATTCCATCGCAGCCATGCAAAGTCCGGGGTATTCTTTGCGGGGTATGCCTTATTTGAGGTCATAGGCACATACAATAGCCAAACCGGGTAATTAAGTCTTCGTGTTTATTTATCCCGTCGGCTGATATCTGCCAGTCAAAGTTGAACTTTTTGGGATAGAGACGATTTATGGATCATATATCAAGAAGATAGACAGCTTTGACTAACCGTAGATCTTAAACCAACCATCCAGAGCTACCTAATATGTTGTTAATTATCCTATTAGTCTAACCTCCAACCCTGGCCACAACTCCAGCTTATTCGCAGGCCATAAGTCTTTTCAAGACCATTCGGGGCAACCGGCGAAGTGAATTGGGCATTTCAAGCTTGTATTTCTTGTAATCCTCTCTTGCCTGGAATGTTTCACCAAATCCTCACCAAATGGCCGGCGGAATTATAGACCGTGACTGATTCTAAAGTCCAACTATAGTATAGCTTCTAGTCGATTATTAAGAGTTTAGTAAATATTATCCCAGAGTCCACATAAGCCATAAAATACCACTGGTATATACGACATAATAGAATAATACGCAAACACGTGAATGAAGTTGGCTAAAACATGTATGAATCTTACTAAATTAGCTCGACTTCAGCAAGTCTTGCTATTTATTTAGCTAAATTATTATAGAGTATCTTTCTTCCCAGTATCTATCGGGGAACCCATTAACACGGACATCAAAGATACTATACTACCCGGTCATCTTGTTGAATTCTTCAAAGTCCGAAGGAACCCGTAGAAATTCCCACCAATCATATTCTCAAAAAAACATTAGGTCTTCGGGCGTCTCGTACAACCTCCATTACCTTATATTCCGTGTCCTCGAATGGGATTCTGCTGCCCACTTCGCCCTTCTGTTGCACAAAGTGTAGTAGGCCCCAGCCGTATGGTGTCGGTGTTGCCTTATCTTCAGAATCGGGTCCATCGTCCCAATCGGCCCAAAATTCCAAGGGGTCTTGGCCGTATGCATGCCCCCTGTTGTGTTCGAAATACCACACTTCGGTCTCGTGGCCATCCGTTATGTAGCCGGCTGTGTCAGGAACTTGCCAGTACCATACACCGCCATCTTCATCACGTCCCCAATCCCAGAGAGGGGCATTCTTGGTTCGGAGATTTTGTGCGTCTTCGGATTGAAAGGGGCGCATATCGGTATCCATATCCACATCAGGTACCCCTTCGTCATCGTTGATTCCTGATTTACCTGTTGTTTCTTGATCGAAGGAAATATTGGAATAATCGAGGGCGGTGAGTACATTAATACCTCCTGGTCCTCCACCCCCTTCGTCGTCATCAGCATCATCATAATCCTCGTCATCATCATCGTCCTCTTGATCATATCTCGGGATAACTTTGACTCCTTTGAGAGTTGCCGCATGTCGACCAATAAACTTCTTCAATGCCGAAGGTGATAGGACTTCTTTGAGGTACACCTCGGTGAGACAAGGCAGGGTGGGAATCTGGCTCAGGAGGTTGATAATAAAGGGCGAAAATTGCCAACGTTTCTCTTGGCACAGCTGAAGATTGGTCAGCTTACGAGCGTTACCAAGGCAAGCCAGGAAACCTTTCAAATCGATGGGTTCAACCCTCGGACCGCTGATACAGAGATCCAAATGCTGAAGAGTTGAGAAGGCTTCTGTATCTTCGACTTTGAGACGAGTGAGGGCTGTTCTGGTCTTATACCCTTCATCTGCGTAGAGGAGTCGGGTGACCTTCGGCTGAGGCGCTTTCGCGAGGGCTTTGAGGGTGGGAACGAGAAAGGCTGTAAACCCGAGGTTATAAACGCATTTCCTTTCGCTGTTGTTGATAAAAGTCCTTATAGCCTCAACAGTCATAGGATAACCCTAACAGGGCATTTTGAGTCGGCGATAGGGATCCATCGGCCTGGAGACCAAAGTGTGTAAATGTGGCATGTTGGTGATAATTGCTTTTTGGAAGGCCCTGACCGCCCTGCTGATGGTGTGATCCTCAGGAAAGTCAAGGGTTGTCGGTCTGTAAGGATCGGGGTTCCAGACTTTGAGCCAGAAGAGAGTTTCCGCATCAGCCATGAGAGTCTCCAAGAACCTCTGTTCGTTTTCACCGATATTATCACGCGCCGTCTTTAGTTTAAACGCGGACAAGTCCCCACCCAATTCATTCCAGACAATAACGCGGACAAAGCAAGAGAGGTCCGACTCTGCAATCTTGAAGAAGGCTTTTTGGTCTTGAAAGAGGGGAGATATTTGGATGCAGTAAAAGAGGATCGGCGTCGCCACTTTACAGAATTTGCGACATGTAAGCCGGACTGACTTGATGTCTTGCCGGATCAAGGGGCCATCTAGTGAGAAGATTTCGGCAAGGAGTTCGAGAGGGAAATTTCCGAGACCCATGGTGAACTCGCAGTGGTTGATGTTGATGGTAAAAGAAGAAATGCTGACACAGAAGAGGCTATTGATGATTGGGGTGAGAGAACGAGAAGACTATGGCAAATCTAAATTCATAGAAGAAAGAGAAGGCTTCTTATAGCCAGAGGAAAAGCTTGTTGCTTGCATTATAAGGTTGGTGGCTGCTTGGAAATACGGCGTTATTATGCTTTAAAGTTGAGAGACAGAAAACTGTGTAAAAGTATTAGGTGTAGCTTATTGTATAAATAATTGTGTGTTTTTAGATGTGTGGCCTTGATCTAGCTCTTTGAGGTATTGAATAAGGTAGCTGTATATATTTCACTAGGCTACGTGCTATCCTGGATGGACATCGTATCTTACGTTTCACCTGCCATCGAACAATGCACACTCATTCACGTCCCTGTACCATGTGTCAAGATTCTTTATTCAATGACTTACTTGGTTTCATGACAAAGTTGCACAGAAAAAGGAGCAGAAGTACAATGTGATCACACGATTGCAAATTCACTTTTGAAGTTCTTCTCAAACGATTGTCCTGAATATGGTAACGAAGTCCCAGGCCTAATAAGTCCCCCTTTTCAGCGGCTAGTCATTTATGCGACCTCCCTGGTCTGCACGGTTGTCTGGTGGCCCTCATCCTTGCCGTCATCTCCGTAGTGAATCTGCTTCTCGACCGCAGCGACGGTCTTCTCGTTGAGCTTGTCATCCTCGAACACTGTGGTAGAAGTCGGTTAGCTATGTGATATGTAGTAAAGAGTTTGCGGGAAAACGTACGGAAGGCAAGTTCCTCAAGGGTGCGGCCACTGGTCTCAGGGTAGAGGAGATAGACAATGAGGAATTCAAAGCAGATCCAACCACAGTAGATTGCCAGGTACTTCCACTTGATGGCATCGAGGGCTTTTGAGTTGACGTTGGTCGAGAAGAAACCGGCGAGCTTTCCGAAGATTTGCTGGACACCAATACCACGGCTTCGCTGGGCGTAGGGCCAGAGTTCGACGAGGTACGCTGGGAGAAATGTTAGTCGGTACCGTAAGTGTGGCTTTTCCTCTACTTACTGTATGTGAGAGCGTTGTTTCCGATGTTGTAGGTAGGAGAGTAGGCGAAGTAGAAGAACAAAGCAGCAATACCAGCAGACGCGTTCCTGGTACCTTCGGGAGCAGCCTGAATTCGGTTGAGCGAGACGGTCATGGCGATGAAGGCACACAACATCAGAGATGCGGAAAGCATATACATGTGTCGACGCTTGAATCGAGTAACGATGAGGGCGATGATCGTTGCGTTGATCAACCCCCAGCATGCGTAGGCGAGGTTGATTCGGGTCTTGGCGTAGTTGCTCGTGTATCCCATCATTCCGAAGAGAACGCCGGAGTAGTAGCTCAGAAGAGTGTTGCCAGAGAGTTGAGTGAAGAGACCAATGAAGCAGGTGACGATGAAGCGACGACGCATACCGGCGGTTCGGACAAGTTCGAGCCAGGACTGCTTGGAAACTTCCATTTCGGTTCGGATGGTCTCGCGGATTTGAACGATTTCGGCCTTGACGAGTTGAGAATTTACGTCGCCTTCAGCGTGGTACTTGATGAGGATCTTGGCAGCATCTTCATCGCGGTCTTTAGAGATGAGGAAACGGGGAGATTCGGGGAGGAGGCTAAACATCTACCGTTAGCTCTGATGAGAGGAGAAGAAGGACCATATTTACAAGACGGTAGCAATTTGGAGCAGAGATGGGACAATCTGCAACAGAGAAGGGATTCGCCAAGCCCAGTTGCTCTTGATATTGGTGGTACCGAGGGCAATAGCGGAAGCCAGAATCTGACCGATAAAGTAAGAAGAGTTGAACAGCGATGTCAAGGTAGCTCGTTCTTTGGGGTAACCCAATTCTCCGATGAGAGCAGAACCTGAGATAATACAGAACAAAATTCCGGCTCCGAGGATCATACGGGCGATGATATACATGGCCACTAAAATCCAGTTAATAAATCATACGGTGAATTCCAGAGAAATCCCTTACAGTGCTGAGCAAAACCTTGGAGGAGAGCACCGAAAACCATGATACCAGAACCAAGCATGATGGACCATCGTCGACCGAACCGCTGAGCAAACCAAGGCGCAAAAGGCACAGCGAAGATAGACCCAAGCTGGTAGCAAGAGTTGACGAAACCGAGCATTCCTGGTTCGATGGCATAGTCGCCGTCTGCGTTTACTCGTCCATTACCAAGGTCTAAAACATGTCAGTCATAAAAAATAGAAGAACGAGGTTCGCGGTCGTACATTTGTGGAAAGTCGGCGCAAATTGGAGAGTGTTGATAAGTTGCGAATCGAATCCCGAGGTCATCTCAACCCCCATACAGCAAAAGAACAGCCATACGTACATGAGCCGCAGATTCGGCTTCTTGTACCATGGTGTCTTGTCCTCCTGCACGAGGCGGGTGACGATGGGATCGGCGGCCGTACCTACGTTCACCATCTTGACGAATTGGACTCAGGAACGCTTGCTTATGGGGTTTTCAAAGTGCAAGGGGGCGCTTCGAAAGGCCGAATAGTGCTGGAGAACCAGATTAAACAATTGTTGGGGTATCGTCGATCATATTATACTTTTATCTGCGGTTAGATAAGTTTATTCTAACGGTAATATTTCCGAAATCCCCGTATAACAGGCTAATTCTTACCTACAAGGCGTCTGGGGAAACGTGGAGTTGTGGAGACTCCGCACGAAACAGGTCCTATAACTCTTGGCGACGGTTTTGACCGCATGTCAATGTCGCATTGCTATGTGACATTGTAGCCAGAATAGAGTCAGCGGCCGACGCACTACCAGTAGCGATTCGCTCGCCTGGTCGATAGCCTCTCAAAACGGATTGTCGAGCCGAGGACGCAACTCGGTCAAACCAGCCGGCTAAACGGACCGGCTGATGGAATTCTCGCACGCGACTGGATTGGCTGAGCTTATGCTTAAAGCGATGATCATCCCGTGTTCGTCTTGGGGGAGTTGGGGACACATCCGATATGCCAGATCTAACACATGACTTTGCTTGGGAGGGCTCAATGTCGCCCTCTGCCGATGTTGCGGGGTTGGGCTCGCGGAACTTGGCTTTGTCCGCTTACTTGGGGGGCTGAGATTGAGCCCCCCCCGAGTACATCTTGGAGAGAATTTCCCATCCAATTGACCAGGAACAAATATTTCATGGGTGTAGGACGAATGGTTGGAACTTGACACTTGAGGCTGAAGCATCATAATGACTAACGTTATTACTGAGCTTCTATAGTGTTAGAGGATAAACTCGCGGTTAACTGCCACGAGGATGATGTTGATTCTGTTCATGTTTCACATTGGATTGGGTATCGTGCTGACATGCCGCAACCATGCTGACGCCGAGACAAGATTTTCGACAAGGAATTTTTCTCGAAGCCAAGAGCCACCAAAAGACGGAAATAAGAAATCTGAGCGCAACGTCTTACTCGTTTACCCACTCATGATGGGTTGCACTGCGCTTGGCTACCTGTTTTCAGCTTGTCAACCGTTCGTCTGGTAATAGGTGTGTGCCTCTTCAGGCTAAACAGCAAGTCCGACGGAGAATTAAAGGGATTACTTATCATATCTTGGCACTTGGCAATTTTAATAGTTGAACGGTCATGCATTTGGTCGCGGGGGGATGAAAGAAGCCCCATAGGCGCGCGGGTGTAAGGATCTTGGGGCTGAAGAGGCTGGCTATTCCGGATGAATCCTACCGAATGACACCCTATCACTTCCCAAAAGTGCAATTGACGATGGCTTCGTCGCTCATAATGACAATTATGTGTTGTTTCCCCTGGAATTTTAGGCTGACAGTCAACCGCGGACTCATTTCTGAGTCCTGACGGAGAAATATGAGTAGTCATAGGCGTCACAGCGAACAGGTAAGTGGCTTGCAAAGAGCCCTTTTACCGAGTGTGATACACCACCAGTTTGTTCTTGATATTACAAAAACAGAATTTCCATTCCTCTCGAAATATTGTAAATCCAAGGATGAAGCCTAGCGGGCCGTAGTTGAAGCTATTAGGAAACGGAAATCACAGTGTGCAACCATTAACAGAGCTCATATGACCAATCAGGAGTTACATGGGTATAAGGATGACTGTCGGCTTGATCAGCGAGATCGTATCGCCTGATCGAGACGATTAACCGACTGCCAAAAGAAGAGTGATTATACGCTATCCCGTTCTTGTATTGCAGCAGGGGGATATAAGCTTAAACTGATTTACTACGTGGATATCGACAGAACTAATCATGGTAACTCCAGATTTCTTCCTTGAGCATACTCGAATCATCAACGCACATCAATATACTTCTGATCTATTTAACTTACATATTGCTCAATTAATTTTACTCCTATCTAGCGTTATAAACATTGCCATCCAACTCATACACAAAGTGAGACTGTCCATGTATCTCTGGGGGCATCGGTTTAGAGCCGATCATTTCTTGTGGCTGATTCCAGTTTGAGTAATTAGACTTGTCGTCTTTTACCTGGATCTCAACAGGGACTGGTTCATTCTCCGGCCTAGAGTTTCTCCTTCGACGCAAGAGAAGGAATACTCCCAAGCATACCACACCTAACCCAACCACGCCAACGGCGACTGCTCCGCCTATAACCGCACCGGAGGGGGAGGATGCTGCCTCCGACTCTTCGGTTGTCTGCGTTTCCTTTCCCTCCGCTGGTGTTGCACTGGCCGTTGGTTGAATTATCCCGCTGGCGTCTCCACCGCACTTCTCGGCAGTCTCCTCATCGAAAACTCGGACCAGCTTGCTCTTCTCTGACGGGTTCGCCTGCCAAAGCGTAAAGGTTCCTGCATCGTGGTTCACCATCAGATATGCAGCGGTCAAAAAGTAGCGGCCCAGTGTCGCAGGCTGGTCCGCAACGCCATTCATCAAGAGCTCTTTGACATCTGTCTTGGTGACTCGAGCCCCGCTGCGATCGATATCGACGGAAGGAACAATATACTGGTCGTTGGGCACTCTGACTTGCAGACCCGAATCAAGATGGAAGGTAATGTCGCCATCGAATCTAATCACAAATTAGTTGATACACGATAGGAGACTATGAGGTTAACTTGCGCTTTATCAGCATCAAAGAGACGAGCCGACCAGTGCAGACCGTATGAGACGTCCGTGTGGTTGAACCCAGTAACTTGTTCAAACTTGGTCACATACGCACCTGGTGCCTCGAGAAGCAGTTGTCTCTGCGGGACAATACAGCATGGCAAGGCAGTGTTAGAAGGGAAGATGCTCTTGTCAGATCCATCGCGGAAGTTAACACGGATGTCTGAGACAGTGACTTTCATCCCTGTCCAACAGCCTGGAGTGCCTGTGTAATCATCATAGACAAGAGGGGCTGTATAGTTCTTCCCGATCACCTTTTCTTCATCATATCCTCCAAGCACCAGGGAACCATTAATAGGCGTCTTCACCCACATTCTCCCCCAGAAGATTGACCACACTCGTGAACTAATCGCCCCAGCAGCCTTCAAGGCGTTGAGATAGGTTGAGTTAGAACCCAAGCCGAGTGGGTGAAGCAGGGTATAACCGGCATCCCATTTGAGGCGCGGTATTCCGATCGGAAAGTCTTCTATTGACGGTGCGCCTTCGAGAGTGATGTTGTCGGTGCCAGCAAGACTAGTCGATACAAGCTTCTTGATTCCCGCTTCTGAGCCCTGCAAGCTCACCTCATCCGTGGAGCCGCCTGCATCCCCAATGTCGCTGGCTTTCTTGAAAGACCTAGACTCTTCCTCGTGGAAGAGTCCGCCTCTTCGGATCTGGCAGATTCGGTCGTTCCAGATAACTGTCTTGTCGCAATAGGGTTGATCATCGTATATCCACGTGTTGTTTAACTCTCTGACAAGGTGGACGAGTTAGTAAGAAGTGATTAGGTACAATTTTTAGCCAGCTCACGTACGCCCAAGGCAATAGTACAATATCCTGTTCGGGAGACCCAACCTTTGCGGGGATACCAGTCATAAGGGATTTTTTAACGTTGGGAAGAACTTGTACATCGCGAAGAGGAAGAGATAAGGGCTTTGTGTCGCAAAGTGAGGCGCAACTCGCCGAAGCGACCAGCAACAAAGGCAGAAGTCGCCGCATCTTTTGGTTTAGAACAAGAAAGCTAATCTAGAAGAAAAGAGGAATGGATTTCTCGAGTAATATGGGCGACAGGACTGTGAAAACTCCCCATGGTTGCCTGACCCAACTAACAGCGCATTCAGACATAACCAACGGTGTGAAGACATAACCAACCGCATGGAAACGCGACCAACAGCATGAAGATTTTGCGTATTCTATTTGTTCTTAGGCATTTTACGCGCCCGGCCTGCCTTACAGAGAGGTAATTTCCACGCTCTCGGGAACGAAAGTTATGATTGGTGAATGTTCGTGTTTTGACAGGGATATAATTACATGGGTCAACCAACAACACATCGTGATTCGCCATGTCCTGTGGGTTTCTCTCCGTAGCCGCCTCGGTTACTGTTATCATGGATAACCTTCTTTTTTTAACTCTTCGAACTCACCATTCCCCTAGTTGCTGATGACACGAGACATCAACTCAAAGATCTCTCAAGTACAGTCGACGAGTTTTTGAATTGACCTTTCCCGATGTCCACTTACCAGACACGACCATGATCTCACTCTCCTTACCATCATCACGCAAGGCGCTGGTCGCCTCTTTCGTCGGGCTACTGTTGGTTTGGCACCTTTGGGCTACATCACAACCTGCATCGACAACGAGCCATTTGGAATTCGTGCCGAGCTCCTTCAACTGGTCTTCTTTCCGCCAGTTTCATCCTCCCTCATCTATCAAGCCTCTGCCGACCGAGAAGCCTCGCAAGCTACCTCGTGTTCAGGCTGATCGGAGCAAATTCAATCACGATTCGGCTACAAAAAGCCGCCAAAAAGCTGTCCATGATGAGTTCCTACGCAGCTACAGGTCATATAAGCAGTATGCGTGGATGAAAGACGAGCTAATGCCAATTTCAACTCAAGGCAAGGATAATTTTGGCGGTTGGGCGGCAACTCTGGTCGACTCTTTGGATACGTTATGGATCATGGGCCTTAAAGACGAATTTTATGAGGCTGCTCAAGCGGCTGCTACGCTAAATTGGGGCGAAACTCATGAAGGTGCTATCAATCTATTTGAGACGACGATTCGTCACCTCGGAGGTCTTCTAGGCGCATATGAGCTCAGTGGCGAGGAAGTCATACTCAACAAGGCCGTCGAACTCGGAGAAATGTTATACGTCGCCTTTGATACCCCCAATCGCTTACCTGGCTTCTGGCTAAACTTCGATGACGCCAGGAATGGAAAACAGGTAGCGGGCGTCCATGATCCCTCTGCGTCCCCCAGCTCCTTGGTCATGGAATTCACGAGACTGTCGCAGATAACTGGCGATCCCAAGTTCTATGATGCCACAGATCGCGTGACACAGTTCCTAGTGAGGACCCAGAATAACACGCTCTTGCCAGGCATGTGGCCTGTCTGCCTCGACTTTCAGAACGAACAAGTCCGCGACAACACCTTCTCCCTCGGGGCTTTAGCAGACTCCCTATATGAATATCTACCCAAGATGCATGCGTTACTTGGTGGAGATTCGACCTATGAGTCCATGTATCGTACGGCTATGGATGCCGTGGTAAAGAATTTGCTCTACCGACCTATGTTGCCGGAGAAGGATGACATTCTGTTCGTTGGCGATGTTCATATCCCTGATGGTGTCAATATTGAGTTGGTTACTGAGAGTCAGCATCTTACCTGCTTTGCTGGAGGCATGTTTGCATTAGGCGGCAAGCTCTTAGACAATGAAGAGCATGTTCAGATTGGACAGAGGCTCGCTCGAGGTTGCGGTTGGGCTTATAAGGCCTTTCCTACGGGTATAATGCCCGAGATCTTCAGCCTCGTGTCTTGCCCAACGTTTGATCCGTGTGACTACGACGAGAAGCGATGGAAGCCTGAGAGGGACTCTATCCCCGCAGGTTTCCGACACGCCAGAGACCCGAGATATCTCCTTCGCCCAGAAGCCATCGAGAGCATCTTCATCATGTATCGCATCACTGCTGATACCCAGTGGCAGGATATGGCGTGGGAGATGTTCCAAGCTATCACTCGTTTCACTACTACCCAACATGCGAATGCGGCTATCGAAGATGTCGTCAATCCAGAAACCGCCCAAATAGACTCAATGGAGGTAAGTAAACCATTTCTATCGACTCAACACAGTACGTTAACGTGTAAACACAGAGTTTCTGGCTATCCGAGACCCTTAAGTACTTTTACCTCATCTTCTCACCCCCGGAGTTAGTGAATCTGGATGAATATGTTTTGAATACAGAAGCACACCCTTTCCGCAGACCATAGTGTAAGATATCTAAGAGGAATTTATAAATAAAGAGTAGAAGTTTAGTGTTATCTTACGATAATATTATTCAAGATTATGATAGAATTTTATAAAATATCATCTAATAGCTGGGATTTATGCTCAACGATAGGACAGGTTTTATTAAGTTTAGGTAAGGTAGATATGATTTATCTTCTAATCCCTGCGAGATGAGATCTAGACTTTTTCTTCTCCTAAAAGCAAGTGTATTTGAAAGCTGGGGGGTATCAACGCCCTTGCCCCTGCTGATCGCATTGACAATCATAGGGCGTTACCGTGGCCCAGCCTGATGCAATGCAGCGGCGATAGAGCGGGGATTTAACTTGGTAAATGTTCCAAGCATTACAGTCCAAAGCAGAACTGTACACCAACTCCCCAAGGAATATAATGCTTCATTGTGCAAACCAATAATCGGGCTTTTTTTTTTTTTTTTT